>BTPG01000003.1:250275713-250315713 GCA_036245525.1 Semisulcospira habei | reverse complement strand
TTCTTGTCAACCCTAAATACCCACTTTCTGCAGACGGAAAACAAAGAGCACCAAGTGCAGCTGTATCACTACAAGGCGTGGGCGGGCGAGGTGCCTGACGATACAGCCAGTCTACTGCAGCTTGTCCACACCATCAAGGCGCGCGCTGAGGACGATGTGACGTCACCCGTTGTCATACAGTGCATGTGAGCAAGGAATTCGTACATTGAACCGTATGTCAAAATTTGCGAAACGTGGGACTCGTTCGAGTTAGAGGACATGATGCGAAGAACCATTCTTTCACTGTCATGGCTGAGTCATATTTTCACTCACAAACCAGATAGGTGAGGCTAGCGCTGGCAGAATTGTACACAAACCAAGGGGAATCGCTCAGCGCTGGACAGACAAACAGTTAGATCCCTTGCCCCCGCCTATCAGGCACCCAATCGCCAGCCCACAGAGACTACGCAGCTATAGAACAAGACGATCATCTGCATCCTCTGTATTAGTCATATTTTGTTACCGTATCCGGGTCTGCCGTGGAGTACTTGGATCGGGTTATAACTACAGCTTAGATGGGTCACCTTTTGCTTCGTGTATATCAGGGTTATTTTCAGAGTTGCTGAATTCGTTTGAAATTAAAAAATCTGACTTTTTTCGTCGCTGGGAATATATGTTAACATGTATTTGCCGTGAGTTAACCCATTCAGCCCTGACGCACTGCCGCATATGGGTCGACGATGATAATTCAAGGGTAGTGCCAGATTAGCTTGGCGCCCACAGGCGCCAAGCTAATCTGGCACCACCCTTGAATTATCATCGTCGATCCATCTCATGCAACAGGTGCATAGTCCTTACACGACGCCTTCAACATTTGTGCGTGGGGTTGAATGAGTTCAGTTCCCATAGACATGTCTGGTCTGATCCGGCAACTCCACATAAGCTTATTATATTGCTGACGTGCTGGTTTTACACTTTAGAGACGGTGCGGCAAGGAGCGGCCTGTTCTGTGGAGTCTGTGACGTCATCAACCGAGTGACGTATGATGACGAGATTGACGTGTACCTGACGGCGCGGCACGTGCACACTGTCAGACCACAAGCAGTGGCCACGGAGGTAACACAATATTTACGCGGGGTCACCAGGCGTGCTAACATTATTCTAGTGTTTAGTTCCTCTCACGCGAAGACCTCGTCAAATGCTCACGGGTCGGTCTGGTGTGAGTGTCATTTTGATGTTTACGACGCTAATGTGACCCCGAGTCGATCTTGTGCAGGCGCAATTCTGGTGTGTAACACAGGAACATATAAAGGCTGTTATGTTACAACTTTTGTTGTATTATTTAATCCTAAAACATTTATTTAAACTTTATATAAGCGTCTTTGCCGAGATAAATTCAGCGTTTAAACACTTAGAACAGAAAACGTCCAAATTAAGCCTCCTCATCACAGTACAAAGACTTTTAAGTTGTACATTTGTAAGTTATAGTGACTGACCGTATTAGAACCTACGTGTGTTCGCGACTTTCTCTTTCGCGTTTATATATTTCTATTTATTTGATTTTCTTTCTCCATTTCAGACGCAGTACCGTTTCCTGTACCAAGTTGCCCAGGAATACATTCACCACTTCATCGTCTACCAGAACGCAAGCGTCGCATGAACTGTTTGAGTGACGCACATTATTAACTCATTCTGCCTCGACACACCACAGCAAGACATCAATCGAGCGTGATAGTTCAAGTGTGATGCCAAAATAGCTTGGCCCATAGGCGCCAAGCTGTTCTGGCACCACCCTTGAACTATCATGCTCGATCTGTCTCGAGATTGTCATACAGTCCTTCAGAGAGCAACTTCAAAAATTGGGGATTTCTGTCCTGGGGTAAAATGGGTTAATACAGCAGGTCTAACGACTTGTAATGAGTGTTGCGGCGGATGCTCGAATTTTTTCCTAGAACAACTTCGTCAGAAAATAAGAGGAAACAAGATGGGATGGCCCATGCCCATAAAGTCTCTTCAACAAGAGCTTGCATGTATTTTCCCACCTTTTGCAGAAAACGCTTGCACACATACGAAAGAGACTGTGTTCTTAAATCAAATTGTGCTTTGTGTCAAGAAACACAGTATAACACTGATGTGTTTGGTGCTTTTTCGTCACCGTTACTCTCTGATTCTTCTCAGTCGAGAATTGTTACTTTTGATTTTTTTATGCAATGTATTTTTTCCCCCTAAATATTGCAGACATACAAAGCTGGCTGACAAAATTGTCCACAATCTTTCTCCAGCATAGCTATTTCCAAAATTGTAGGTGCATATAACAAAAGTTACAGACTCAAATGTGGGTAAATCGACTTTCGGTAAACGGTCATTTAACTCTTTAATGAGACATCTAATGTCAGTATGCTCCACGGCTCACTCAGACACCCTTTGAATAAAGCATTTCCTAACTTTCCAAGCTTGTACGTGCGCAAACGTGGGACATTATCGTAGTTACATACATACGCGCGCGCGCGCGCGCACACACACACACACACACACACACACACACACACACACACACACAAACACACACACACACACCTGCCTGCCTACCTATGACGTCATGTGCATGTTGTTGAAAGCGTTCCACTGCGTGCCATCCTAAAAAATATCTTCTATAAGCATAAGAGACTTAAACAAGATGGGATAAAACTTGACCCACAAAGTCCCTTCTATAATTATGAGAGCTGTCCTCGATGTCAAGGGTTTCTATCTCCCATTGAACAAGATGAGGATATCATCCCAAAGTCCACCATATTGTTTGGATCTCGCGTGCGTTTTTCTTTAAGGAATATTCACAATTGTTTAAATTTGTAAGTTTATCCTATTGATCCATTTCCTTCCTCTCTAAGCCAGCCTTTGATCAACACACACGCCGGCACAAACAAATAAAGACGGACACACACGCCATTAGTATGCCGGCTCTGTGGGCTGAAGCAGCGACAGGAATTCTGAAGAAAAATAGCACCAGCAGCGAAATGACGTCACTATAAGGTTGACGTCATGGCATCGATAGTCTCACGTCGCCGTGTATACAGTGACGTAATTGACGTTTTTCGTCACTCATCCGAAAGGCACGCAGCCTGTTCCAGCGCTGACTGTTTGTTCCACACAGCCTCTTCCAGGGCTGACTGTTTGATGGGAGTATATATTGGATCCAAAACTTGCAAAAATGAATTAATTATTATTCAAAAAGTTGAAGCTTTGGCTAACGAACTCATCCAATGTCTTTCTCCAAACTAACTATATCCAAAATTTCAAGATTTCAAGTAAATATGACAAAGATTACGGACGCGAATCTGAGTGAACCGATTTTCTATAAACGGTCTTTTATATCTTGAGTGAGACAACCAGTTACAACATGCTCGGAGGCTCTCTTAGTCACCCCTTTAATAAAGTATTTCGCCAGGTTTCAAGCGTGTATGTACAGCAATATCTGAGATTCTTGTTTCTACATACATACGCACACACCCACGCACACACACATACGCGCATACGGCCTTTCGCGCTAAATGTACGTTTAGCAGCGAGGTTAGCGTAACTAGACATGAGGTAATTTTTTATCTTGTTACTTCAGTTGTCAGAGGTTTAGGCCTGCCCGCCTTTGACCTCATGGACATGCTATTGATTTCGTACCCACCGCGACCCATCCTAAAAAGAGCCTACTATAAATAGAATAAAACGTGGGACGAACCGTGCTCATAAAGTTCCTTCTATATGCGCTTAGACATGCATTGTCGCGTTTTTAGCACAATAATAACTATCAGGATAAATGGGGGCTAGGTCCCCAAATCAGAAGTATGTCAGATTTCTTTTTTTACAGAGCGTATTCATTAGATTTACATGTTCAAGAAGAATTTCTTATTCCGAAGAATTTCTGTTACTGACTTCCTAAACTTTTAATATCCTTTTCGTGTTTCGTTGTTGTACAACCGCCAATCTCGTAAAGGATTTAAGAAGTTTAAGGAGTCAAGGACAAATTGTTGAAAATTAGTACGTTGTGTTATGCTAATGTTAGTTTTGGATTCCTCCTCGAGATTTCATCATGTTCATGTGGAAATGCACTTTGGCTATTGTATTACGCGTTTGTTTTCGTTGGATCCGATAACCCACTCGACTCTTATTGTCTAAAGCTATTTGTGAGACGATAAACAAGTATATAGCAATATAACATTAAACGGTTTGAGCATTTTTTTTTTTTTTTTTTTACTTTCAGTGGAGGAGGCTTCCTAGTTTATTAGGGGCGAGTTAGAGGAGTACATGGATAGAGAGGGCATATAATGACAGATAACTTTAGCTCACATTCCTTATTACTACAATATCGACTGCAACCCCTTCCCCCTTTTTGGTAGGTTCTCTTTTAGGGTGCATGGAGGTTTAACTCTAGGTGGTGGCATGGAATGTATGCCCCTGCAGACACCACAGTAAAATGTGGCTGTCATTGCAGGTTGGCAGAAATTCCTGCCTCCTCCTGTACTGCCGATGGTGTGCTGAAGAGGTCGCCAAGGCCGAAACAGCTGTCCACACCGGCTAAATATCTGGACCCCCTTTAGGGGACCTAGATTTAAATTTCCATGCACTAAGTGGCTGGAACAGTGGGATATGTGATACGCCCCCCCCCACCCCCCTTTCGGCGGGAGGGGGGGGGGGGGGCTTCCATATGCATTGCTTCCAGTCACTTTCTTAGCGCCCCCTCTCTTTCCTATCTCTTTTTTGTGTGTGTGCTTTGGCCACAGTAGATCTATGATCACTGGTCGATCATGCACACTTCTCTCCCCTGACAGTGCTATTACCTACTTTACTTTGTAACTTTCACATTCCTTAGCATTCTGTACACGATTCATGCTGTTTAAGTGCTTTATGTATGTTTAGTGGATTATTACATCTATTATTTTAATTCATTATCGTAACTAATTCTTTTAATTTTTCAGTGTTTTAATGATATAATGATCGTGTCTGTAATTTGGAATAGGTGTATTCAGTCGACGGCGCTTAAGTCCGCCATGTAGGGGGATTTCTTTTTTGTGTTTTGTTTTGTTTTGGTTTTTTTGGTTTTTTTGTCCGTCGTCCGATGTTTCACAGTAGTGGTCGACTTAAGCTGGATTTTTTTTTACCGAGTAAAATTGTGTTCATAACACACAACATTCTTCTAAAATAAAAAATAAGATATAAAAATCACGTTTTAAAGAGAAAAAAAAAAACAATAGACAGTTTTCTTACGAAATCACATCGGAATTAACTGTCACCTAAAATAAAGTGAGAAAGAGAGAGATTTACCCATTCAGCCCTGACGCACTACAGCAGGAGATGGGTCGACCATGATAATTCAAGGGTACTGCCAGATTAGCTTGGCGCCTATCGGCGCCAAGCTAATCTGGCACTGCCCTTGAATTATCATGGTCGATCCATCTCCTGCAACTGGTGCATAGTCATTAGATGACGCCTCCGAAATTTGGTAAATTCGGCCGTCGGGCTGAACGAGTTGATACACGTGACGTTCCCAGCGACATCGGCAACAACACGTCGGAAAGCAACTATATTGCAGGATGCTATTCTTCTCCTGTTGCAATTTATTCAAATCCACGACTCAGAGGACTCACACCCAAATGAACAACTTTTAAGATTGATTGCTATTGTACTTTGTGTTTTGTTCCGGGTTATGTTGGTAAATATATTATGACGAGTGTGGCAAGTTTTGAAAATCTCACTTCAATGGCTTATTACGTCACCAAGGATCTTACAATCACGAGGAAATATCGTGTTGTAGATCTCTCTTCTAAGCGTGTTTCTTTCTTCTTTGTGACGTTCATTGCATTTCTCACGCTTGTCAGTCAACTGTTTGGTCTGGATTTCTTCCTGTCACGTGACATGCAAATTGCAACGTGGGGCATCTTCAGAGGACACGGCTGAAGAGCAACTAGTCTGCAGTGTCACTGGGTCAGTATGAATGTGAATCAGTCATGTTACGTCTTGGTCTACTATAAGTATGTCAAAAACACCCAAATATTTCAGATGACTTACAGACATGAAAAAACAACACACTGTAGGCAAAGGTCCTCGGGCACACGACGGCCGCAGTGTGCCCGCGCACCTCCCACTGCAACCGTCGTGGGCCCGCGCACCTCCCACTACAGCCGTCATGGGCCCGCGCACCTCCCACTGCAGCCGTCATGGGCCCGTGCACCTCCCACTACAGCCGTCATGGGTCCGCGCACCTCCCACTGCAGCCGTCGTGGGCCCGCGCACCTCCCACTACAGCCGTCATGGGCCCGCGCACCTCCCACTGCAGCCGTCGTGTACCCGCGCACCTCCCACTGCAGCCGTCGTGTGCCCGCGCTCCTCCCACTGCAGCCGTCGTGTGCCCGCGCTCCTCCCACTGCAGCCGTCGTGTGCCCGCGCTCCTCCCACTGCAGCCGTCGTGTACCCGCGCACCTCCCACTGCAGCCGTCGTGTGCCCGCGCTCCTCCCACTGCAGCCGTCGTGTACCCGCGCACCTCCCACTGCAGCCGTCGTGTGCCCGCGCCCCTCCCACTGCAGCCGTCGTGTACCCGCGCACCTCCCACTGCAGCCGTCGTGTGCCCGCGCTCCTCCCACTGCAGCCGTCATGGGCCCGCGCACCTCCCACTGCAGCCGTCATGGGCCCGCGCACCTCCCACTGCAGCCGTCGTGTGCCCGCGCTCCTCCCACTGCAGCCGTCGTGGGCCCGCGCACCTCCCACTGCAGCCGTCGTGTGCCCGCGCTCCTCCCACTGCAGCCGTCGTGGGCCCGCGCACCTCCCACTAGAGCCGTCATGGGCCCGCGCACCTCCCACTGCAGCCGTCATGGGCCCGCGCACCTCCCACTGCAGCCGTCATGGGCCCGCGCACCTCCCACTACAGCCGTCATGGGCCCGCGCACCTCCCACTGCAGCCGTCGTGTACCCGCGCACCTCCCACTGCAGCCGTCGTGTGCCCGCGCTCCTCCCACTGCAGCCGTCGTGTACCCGCGCACCTCCCACTGCAGCCGTCGTGTGCCCGCGCTCCTCCCACTGCAGCCGTCGTGTACCCGCGCACCTCCCACTGCAGCCGTCGTGTGCCCGCGCTCCTCCCACTGCAGCCGTCATGGGCCCGCGCACCTCCCACTGCAGCCGTCATGGGCCCGCGCACCTCCCACTGCAGCCGTCGTGTGCCCGCGCTCCTCCCACTGCAGCCGTCATGGGCCCGCGCACCTCCCACTGCAGCCGTCGTGTGCCCGCGCTCCTCCCACTGCAGCCGTCGTGGGCCCGCGCACCTCCCACTACAGCCGTCATGGGCCCGCGCACCTCCCACTGCAGCCGTCATGGGCCCGCGCACCTCCCACTGCAGCCGTCGTGTGCCCGCGCTCCTCCCACTGCAGCCGTCGTGGGCCCGCGCACCTCCCACTGCAGCCGTCGTGTGCCCGCGCTCCTTCCACTGCAGCCGTCGTGGGCCCGCGCTCCTCCCACTGCAGCCGTCGTGTGCCCGCGCTCCTCCCACTGCAGCCGTCGTGTACCCGCGCACCTCCCACTGCAGCCGTCGTGTGCCCCCGCTCCTCCCACTGCAGCCGTCATGGGCCCGCGCACCTCCCACTGCAGCCGTCATGGGCCCGCGCACCTCCCACTGCAGCCGTCGTGTGCCCGCGCTCCTCCCACTGCAGCCGTCATGGGCCCGCGCACCTCCCACTGCAGCCGTCGTGTGCCCGCGCTCCTCCCACTGCAGCCGTCGTGGGCCCGCGCTCCTCCCACTGCATCCGTGGTGTGCCCGCGCTCCTCCCACTGCAGCCGTCGTGTGCCCGCGCTCCTCCCACTGCAGCCGTCGTGTGCCCGCGCTCCTCCCACTGCAGCCGTCGTGTGCCCGCGCTCCTCCCACTGCAGCTGTCGTGTGCCCGCGCTCCTCCCACTGCAGCCGTCGTGGGCCCGCGCTCCTCCCACTACAGCCGTCGTGTGCCCGCGCTCCTCCCACTACAGCCGTCATGGGCCCGCGCTCCTCCCACTACAGCCGTCATGGGCCCGCGCTCCTCCCACTGCAGCCGTCGTGTGCCCGCGCTCCTCCCACTGCAGCCGTCGTGGGCCCGCGCTCCTCCCACTGCAGCCGTCGTGTGCCCGCGCTCCTCCCACTGCAGCCGTCGTGTGCCCGCGCTCCTCCCACTACAGCCGTCGTGGGCCCGCGCTCCTCCCACTGCAGCCGTCGTGGGCCCGCGCTCCTCCCACTACAGCCGTCGTGTGCCCGCGCTCGTCCCACTGCAGCCGTCGTGTGCCCGCGCTCCTCCCACTGCAGCCGTCGTGTGCCCGCGCTCCTCCCACTGCAGCCGTCGTGTGCCCGCGCTCCTCCCACTGCAGCCGTCGTGGGCCCGCGCTCCTCCCACTGCAGCCGTCGTGGGCCCGCGCTCCTCCCACTGCAGCCGTCGTGGGCCCGCGCTCCTCCCACTGCAGCCGTCGTGGGCCCGCGCTTCTCCCACTGCAGCCGTCATGGGCCCGCGCACCTCCCACTGCAGCCGTCATGGGCCCGCGCACCTCCCACTGCAGCCGTCGTGGGCCCGCGCACCTCCCACTGCAGCCGTCGTGGGCCCGCGCACCTCCCACTGCAGCCGTCGTGGGCCCGCGCACCTCCCACTGCAGCCGTCATGGGCCCGCGCACCTCCCACTACAGCCGTCATGGGCCCGCGCTTCTCCCACTACAGCCGTCGTGTACCCGCGCACCTCCCACTGCAGCCGTCATGGGCCCGCGCACCTCCCACTACAGCCGTCATGGGCCCGCGCTTCTCCCACTACAGCCGTCGTGTACCCGCGCACCTCCCACTGCAGCCGTCATGGGCCCGCGCACCTCCCACTACAGCCGTCATGGGCCCGCGCTTCTCCCACTACAGCCGTCGTGTACCCACGCACCTCCCACTGCAGCCGTCATGGGCCCGCGCACCTCCCACTGCAGCCGTCATGGGCCCGCGCACCTCCCACTGCAGCCGTCATGGGCCCGTGCACCTCCCACTGCAGCCGTCGTGGGCCCGCGCACCTCCCACTGCAGCCGTCATGGGCCCGCGCTCCTCCCACTACAGCCGTCATGGGCCCGCGCTCTTCCCACTGCAGCCGTCGTGGGCCCGCGCTCCTCCCACTACAGCCGTCATGGGCCCGCGCTCCTCCCACTGCAGCCGTCATGGGCCCGCGCACCTCCCACTGCAGCCGTCGTGGGCCCGCGCACCTCCCACTGCAGCCGTCGTGTGCCCGCGCTCCTCCCACTGCAGCCGTCATGGGCCCGCGCAACTCCCACTGCAGCCGTCGTGTGCCCGCGCACCTCCCACTGCAGCCGTCGTGTGCCCGCGCTCCTCCCACTGCAGCCGTCGTGGGCCCGAAGGCGTGTTGCTACTTGGGCAGGTCCTCATGTTTAGAGTCGCGGCCATATTGACCTGATAAATGGCTGGGGGAGAGCTCGTTATCTCTATATGAATTTTTGAAGCATGGTAAATGGCTTGAAATTAATTCACATTTCAGAAAATCCTATTTCTTACAAAACTGATTTGTAAAGAAGTTCTGGTTTTCTAGCGGTTATATTTATTCCAATGTATTCCGAGTTATACAGCACTATCAACAATTCTCACATGATGTTTGTCAACATTTCTCACAGGACACTCGCTCGTCACAATGGGTCCAGTTTAGTTTTGTTTTCCCATTGCTTAAGTCCTTCACTGCCAGTGAACGTGCATTGTGATTTGGAAATAAGTGTCAAGTCAACGTTAAAGATCCACTGCCGTTCAAGGAACATGGATACATTGCTTTCATCTCGAGGCATAGATTCTCATGAGCCCCTCAGTTGCAGGTGCTCATGATGATCTATGCTTCTTGTAGTTTTGCGGTGTGCAGTTTTCTGGACAGTCAAGGGGTTAAACAAGCAGACAGGGGCGAGTTCAAACTTTTTGTTTAAAGATGGCTAAGGCAGAACGCTCACTATGTAACAGGAACAACGAACATCATTATTGTTGCTCTTTACTGGCACATACCTGTCAAGCACTTATCGCGTTGCTTTTGCCTGCCAGTATACATGCTTGCTTGAATTACATGTACTGTATAAGTTTTTATTTTTTATTTTTTAAAATCAGCTTTGTAATATAACGTACGTCAAAAAACGGGTGAAATGTTTTAATATTGGAAAAATATATTACTTAACTCATTCGAAACGTGCCGCGTCCGGATACTCAGCATAAGCCGCGTATCCGGAGGCGGCACGTCTCAAATGAGTTAAACAGATTCTACTGAAAGCATGAAGATTTGTTATTGAACTATAAAAACCACGCGCCGGCCTGACGAGGACAATACAAAGATCTTTTCCCAAGTGAGTAACAGATGCTCGGCACGACCCTCGCCGCAGTTGGCACATCTGTCCACGTCAGTCCGAGGACCTTTTGTAATCCTCGTCATTCCAAAGAGATATTCTGTCTTTGCTGTCAATCGTATTACTGTTGATCGTTGTACGTGTTTGGCACACTATCATTTGTGGTCTTATATTTAATTTTCTAAATAGATTTTCCCAGTTGCGATAACAATAAAACAGAGTAACCTCAAGTCCGTTCTGTGTTTTTTTTTAATCGATTTTATCTGTAATATGTCTTAGAGATAAAACTGCAGAATTTATAACTACTATCAAATCGTACTACACGCGACTACACGCACGCACACACGCACGCACGCACGCACTAAATAAATAACTAACTAATATCACGAGGGGAAATGACATAAAGTGGATAAAAAAAGAAAGAAGGAAGAAGGAGAGAACAAAACCTCATCATGGGTATTTTTCAGCCTCCATTTACTGATCTTCTCAAAATACACGCACGATCACGCACACACACACACACACACACACACACACACACACACACACACACACACACACACACACACACACACACACACACACACACACACACAACACATCCACAACACACACACAACACACACACAACACACACACAACACACACACAAACAACACATATATTGTCAGACGTGTATCTGTGGATGGATGCGGATCTTTGACGTTGAACTTACACAGATGTCAAACACACGATCTGCGTCCAGTGTCAGTGAGGGGGTTAACATATGTACAACAAACGGCTCAACGGCTGACGAGTAAAACGAAGTGAAAATTCGACAACGTCGGCAAACAATCCCTGCTGTGTAGAGGAGGACAGCATTGACAGCCCGTTTTATTGTCAGAGCATTACGTAGTATAGCTTTAACCCCTTCACTGCCTGCGAACGCGGATTGTGTTTTCCTTATTTACTGTAAATTCATCGTCCAACGTCCCCAGCGTTTAAAGGAACATAAGCACAAAGTGGTTTCAGCAAGAGACATAGATCCTCATGAGCCCCCGCTACTGCGGGGGCTCAAGAGGTTCTATGCCTCTTGCGGTTGGATGGTGTTCAGTTTTTCTCGCCAGTGAAGGGGTTAATAATTAAATAAATGAACTATGGTCTGTGATTTTGTAGCTTACGGTCAATGTCATACGCCGGCACAGAGGCCGATAAAGTCCAAAATGGCAGACCTGCACATATCATACACTACTGCATGCTGACATTGAGTGTTTGACTGTTTCTCGACTGTGGCTTGTGGGTGAATTGGGCTGTGCTGCCCCAAACACGTCCAGAGTCCAAAGCCACTAGATACAACTAGAAACAGACAACGTGTAGAATTAATGGACACGAAAAACGAAATAAAATTAGTGTTTTGTCCTGGTGATTTCAAAGGTCTTTTATTTCTGCTCTGCTTACAAACAGGTTTATTTCTGGTGGTTATTTCGTTTTTATTAGAGACGCAAAGTTCAGGATGACACATCGACACAACATATCAGCTTAACACATTCTGCCCGAGGACCGAAATCCCAAATTTTTTTAAGTTGCCCTGTGAACGACTGTATTACAATTCTAGAGAGAGATCGAGCATGATAGTTGAAGGGAGGTGCCAGAATAGCTTGGCGCCTATGGGCGCCAAGCTATTCTGTCACCACCCTTGAACTATCACGCTCGATCCATGTCTTGCTGTGGTGTTTCGGGGCTGAATCAGTTAACCAATATAGTCCCGACGCACTGCAGCAGCAGATAGACCATGACAATTCAAGGGTAGTGCCAGACTAGTGGTTTGTGACTAACATTTGTATGGGTCGATCTCGTTGTCAACCATATTCCATTCTGACTCATTTCTATCGTAGGCTGATAAGAAGCATGTGTTTAACCACTTCAAAGCCGGAATACAACGCACAATACGGCCCAGATGCAAGAGACATAGAACCTCATGAGCCCCCGCAGTCGCAGGGGCTCATGAGGTTTTATGCCTCTTGACAGCCCGACACTGTATCCTTGTTCCTTTGACGTAGGCGTTCTTAGGTGCTGGCAATAATAGTGGCGATTTTTGAAATACAGTCCGCCACCAGGTCAGTGTCATTTAGAAGTGTGTAGGTTAAATTAATAGTGTATGTGTTACGCACTCATCGTGTGTAGTTGCGTGAAAGAGCGTCAGATCTTCAGTAAATAGGGAGACTTGGAACGACCAATATTTCGTTTCGTTTTGGTCCTACGATACGAAACCGGCTACGCGAGCCGCTGATGCCGCTTAGATGTCTAGCGAAAGACGATTCTTTGGTGCAAGGAAGGTAACTCTTCACGGACACGCGCTGTACTCGTTGCGGTATCGCTCAACGGACGGATACCACTGTCGATTTCTGCCTACTTGAAGGCAAACAAACTAAACAAATAAGTCATGTGTGCCTTCGCATACACAATAGAAATGAATTTTCAAGCACACCAAATGAATTTGCGATATTTCCGATACGTACACAGCGACAGTCCAAGTAAATCAAAGCAGCCGGTTCGAAGCGATGACCGCCATCTTGTAGGTTTCGCAGTAGAGCCGATGAAAATAGGTTTCAGAAAACTGACATAGAAGCATATCTTAGTGCTACATTAATGACAAGTGTTGACAGAGTACAGTTCTAAAATGACCCTCCTGCTTAAATCTTAAACGATATGGTGTCAGATCAGTCAATGGATTTTAGTCATAATCGATCCACGAAAGTCGTTTCGTGAAAACTGTCGATCTGACGATGATTTCCGACCGAAGTCGTATGCGTTCGTAAGGCGGTACACACATTCTGATGACATCATTAACGACACGGACTACCAAGACACAATTCGTTTGTCCTCTAAATCTCCCTAATAGCAAACTACGTGACTGGTGTTTTCCCAGCGCATTCGTTGAAGGAAAGACGCGACCCCGGATCTGACGGACTGACCCGTTGTTTTGGACACACGAACAGCAATAATGTATAATGCAGACGGAAGAGGTTAGATAGTGAATCTGTGCTGGGGCACATGGTAATCTTTCTGGCACAGTCGGCTCCATTTATATCACGTCCTCAGAGTTATGGATTCTGGCATCACGTTCACAAGCGCGTCACCTGTGTCTGCAGGGGCATATACGCCTCAAGACGGCAGAAAATGGCACCTATTACATTTTCACCCTTTGGCAGTTGGCAGTCGGTAGCGCATTTTGGTCGTGGTGATTCCTGTAAATCCACATCCATCACCATCAACCATCCTGCGGGCATCAACATCAAAGATCTGCAGGAATCACAATCACATCCATCATCCATCCTGCACGAATCAACATCCATCACCACCATCCATCCTGCAGGAACCACCACCATCGAACCTGCAGGAAACACAATCCAGCATCACCCTCAGTCCTGCAGGGTCACCGTGTTTCACTACCATCCATCCTGCAGGAATCACAGTCCGTCACCAGAATCCATTCTGCAGGAATCGCCGCCATCCATCCTGCAGGAATCACCATCCATCACCAGAATCCATTCTGCAGAAATCACCACAATCCATCCTGCTTGAATCACAGTCCATCACCAGAATCCATTCTGCAGAAAACACCGCCATCCATCCTGCAGGAATCACCATCCATCACCAGAATACATCCTGCAGAAATCACCACAATCCAACCTGCAGGATTCACCGCCCATCACCACCATACATCCTGTAGGAATCACCAATTCCATCCTGCAGGAATAACCGTACATTACCACCATCCACCCAGCATGAATCACCGTACATCACCATCATCCACCCTGCAAGAATCACCATCCATCACCACCATCCATCCTGCAGGAATCACCATCCATCAGCACCATTCATCCTGCAAGAATCAACGCGACCGAATGTGCTCCCTAGAGTCAATTGCTTCAAATCATGACTGCAACTATTGGAGTGGAGATACCACGGTAGATAATTCATGCCGTCATTAGAGGAGCCACCTGAAAGCAGTTCTGTCCCTTAATTTGAAAGAGGTAGACAAAACAGGGTTTTAGTTGATGGTGGAATGTGTGTGTGTGTGCGTGCGTGCGTGCGTGCGTGTGTGTGCGCGTTAGTGCGTGCGTGCAAGAAAGCGTGTGTGTGTGTGTGTGTCTGTGTGTTTGTATGTGTGCGTGCGTGTCTGTGTGTGTGTGTGTATGTCTGTGTGTGTGTGTGTCAGCTTGGGCCTCGTGCGTGCGTGCGTGCGTGTGCCGTGTGTGCGTTAGTGCGTGCGTGCATGCGTGCGTGTGTGTGCGTGTGTTTGTATATGTGCGTGCGTGTGTGTGTGTGTGTGTGTGTGTGTGTGTGTGTGTGTGTGTGTGTGTGTGTGTGTGTGTGTCAGCTTGGGCCCTCCTGCTCCAGGCACCAAACTAATCAGGCACTAACTCAGAGCTGCCATAGTGTCAAGGCAAAGAAGTCAGACCACATTACACCCATCATGCGTTCACTCCATTAGTTACTTATCACATCTAGAGTACAATACAAAGTTCTGTCCATCTGTCACACCTGTCTGTCTCCGTTTACTGGCCCTGTCTATCGTTCTGAGCTTCTTCATTTGTACACACCTTCAAGACAGCTCCGTTCCTCAACAGACATTAAACTATTACGCTTTCCGACTGTGAGAACTAAGTCTTTTGGCGAGAGGTCTTGCTCATACGAAGGACTATTTCTTTGGAATAAACTCCCACAGTCAATCAGATATGCTGAATCAGCCAATAGTTTCCGGCAGTCTTTAAAGAATAGCACGAGCAGCGAAATGTCGTCACTTCAAGCTTCACGTCAAGGAATCATTAGTCCCACGACGCTGTGTTTATAGTGATGGCTCGATGTTTTACGTCACTTATCCCTGTACTAACATTTGACGTATCAGAGAATGAAATGTGCAATATCCTTGTTGATTTTCACGCCTAAGGCTTACAGGTCATTATTTCACCTAATCCTAACCCAGGGGGGGGGGGGGGGGGGGGGAGGAGGAGGAGGGGGTGGGGGAGGGGGGGGGGGGAGGGGACAAACAGCAGGCTAATGCAAAAAAATGTTCATGAAAAATCATGCGGGTAATAATGAGAAGATAGTTTTTTTCGTAAAAGAAGAATTAAAGTTAATTATAGCTGTTTTACAAATGACTCCTAAAAAGTGATGCAGAACATTGTGTGATTTTCACACCTAGGGCATACAGGTCACAATTGACCTAATCGTTATTGACAGCCGAGACAATCTGTAGGCTTATGTAAATACCGTATACGAAAAATCATGCGATTATTATGAGAAGATTGTTTTGTTTTCGGAAGAAAAGATTCAGTTGTTCTAAGATTAACCCATATAATTCGTGAAATTAATCCCAAAAACGTTAAAATGTAGTTTTTGTAAAGAAAATATTTTATTATCACTAAAAACGTTCTAGAGTTACAATGCTGGTTAACGAACTCATTCAAAATGTCCATTTTAATTAGCTATACCCAAAATACCGTGTAAAAATAAGACAAATTACGGACTCCAGTGTGGATCAACCGGTTTTTGTGAAAGGGCCATTTTTTCGCAATGAGCATCTTAATAAAAAAAATCGAAAAAGATGTCCCGACAGAATTCTTTTAGGGACAATATTCTAAAATTTCAAGCTTTTCCGTTGTCAAACGCGGACTATAGTCGCTGTCACATCCTCGCACACACACACACACACACACACACACACACACACACACACACACACACACACACACACACACACACGCGCACGCACGCACGCACTCACGCGCACACACACACACACATACACACACACACACACACACGCACGCACGAGCACACACACACACACACACACACACACACACACACGCACGCACGCGCACACACACACACACACATACACACACACGCACACACACACGCACGCACGCACGCGCACACACACACACACAGACACGCACGCACGCGCACACACACACACACATACACACACACACACACACACATACACACACACACATACACAAACACACGCACAAACACACCCAAAAAGACGTTATCTAGCAAGGTTTGCGTAACTAGACGTGACCTCTTTTCATTTCGTGTTACGTTTTTTCCAGAATTTCTGCGCCGCACGCCACAAACGGTCTTGACGCTTTGATTTCTGACAGGAATCATCGTGATAAAAACCGCTACCTACAGCCAGAGGGTCAAGTTGTTTGTCTGTGATTTTTTTACCTTTTGGCTCAAAGCCGTGAGGCCTGGAATCATGGACCAACACACGTATACTAATTGTTACCAATATTGGTAATGAGACACGTTTCCTTCCTGATGACCACTGCTCCTGTGTGTTCGGGACGGCTGTCTGTGATATAGAACGCAGATGTGCCCGGAATTAAAGCCTAGAACCTGTTTGAATCATTGCACCCTAAGGCCGAAATCCCTAAATGTTGCTGCGGTTTTCTTCTGAAGACTGCATTGGCAGTGCAGGACACAGATCGACCATAGGCGCCAAGCTATTCTGGCATCACCCTTGAACTGTAATGGTCGATCCATATATGGTGTGGTGTGTCAGGGTGTAGAATGACTGAGTTGAGTGTGCATTTCTTGAAAGGAGCTGCGAGGACTGAGCGATGAGATCGAGCGTTGGTGTCTGTCTCCGTTTGAAAGTTTGTGTGCGCTATGTTGACCACAACACACACGCGCAGCCGCTACAAGCTTCCTCACTGAATTATGCCTGCATACGTCATTTAAGCTTAACGCGGCCCGCCGTATACCGTGTACATTTTAAGCGATCATAGCGTTTCCTGAGATACGCTGTAAACGCCTGTACGCTTTATACGGCGGCCTGTAACCCATTCGCTGCCAGTGATCAAGAATTGCCGACATTCAGGTGAAGGACAGCGATGTAAATGGGAAAAAGCATTGGGCATAAAAACATAGGAATAAAAAGAGACATATATCCTAATGGGCCCGCGCAGTCGCAGGGGCCAATTAGAATCTATGTCTCCTGTTAATAAAGATTTGATGTTTCTTGCAGCCGGGTAGCGTCGCCTTGCACCAGCAGTAAAGGGGTGAACTCTTTCGAGACTTACCGTAACCGGATTCGCTTTAAGCCGCGAATCGAGATGCGATACGACTCTAAGGTCTTAACGAGTTTGCAGATTGCAGACGGGGAAATGATGTGCTGTACACAATGGGTGTAATTCACTGCAGTGACATCATCAGTTTTACTGTAAGTCGTGACCGCGAATGTTGGTAATAAGAGTCTGATAATGGACAGTGATACACACCATGAAAAACGTATCTTGCGCGGTCCCTCGGCACCCCGGCCTCCCCCCCCCCCCACCCACACACACACGCACGCACACACGCACGCACTATCACACACACACACACACACACACACACACACACACACACACACACACACACACACACACACACGCACGCACTTTCACACACACACACACACGCGCACGCACGTACGCACGCACACACTCACTCACACACACATATCATACACGCATGCACGCACACACTCACACACACACACACACACACACACATAGATCCTAACCCTTTTCCTCATTCAGCCCCGACAGAACACAGCAAGATGTGGATCGTGCATGGTAGACTAGTTCAAGAGTGGTGCCAGAATAGCTTGGCGCCCATAGGCGCCACGCTATTCTGACACAACCCTTGAACTATGATGCACGATCTGTCTATAGAATTCTTATTCAGTCCTTCAGAGGGCAACTTCAAATTTTGGGATTTCGGTCCTGGCGCAAAGATGTATCCAACGGAGAAAGAAACACAATTAGAAAAGACAGTTACATCACAATGTATTAATATTTCGAGTAAATACCTTTTGTCAAAATAGACAAACAAACAAACAGAGAGATCAGTCGCTACTTATCTTCTTTTAACGCAGAAGGAAGGTGGCAGAAGAGTTGCCACATTCCTTCTAATTATTTTCTGCGTGTTTCTTTCTCCGTTGGGTACTTTTTTGCATTGTCCACGCTTGGCAGTCACCATTTGGGTCTGATCTGGTCCTGGGGCAGAATGTGTTACCCGCCCCTTGATGCAGACTGTGTTTGTCAAACCTTTGTTTGTTTAGCACTACATTGTCAGGACAGTCCCAGCAACAGGGATTGAAGCTGGTGTCGGCAAGAGCCATAGCTCCTCATGAACCCCGCAAATGAAGTAAGTGAGTGCAACTGCGGGGGCTCATGAGGATCTATGTCTGCTGCAGCTGGAGCACGCTGAGGGTGAATGTACTCACGGATGTGTGGGTAAACTGTACTTCCCTGTTGGGAGTTGGAGTACTGTTAGTATACTAGACTGTTGGTGGGCTAACTATTAGTATATTAGACTGCTGGTGGGATAACTATCAGTATATTAGACTGTTGGTGGGCTAACTATTAGTATATTAGACTGTTGGTGGGCTAACTATTAGTATATTAGACTGTTGGTGGGCTAACTATTAGTATATTAGACTGTTGGTGGGCTAACTATTAGTATATTAGACTGTTGGTGGGCTAACTATTAGTATATTAGACTGTTGGTGGGCTAACTATTAGTATATTAGACTGTTGGTGGGCTAACTATTAGTATATTAGACTGTTGGTGGGCTAACTATTAGTATATTAGACTGTTATTGGGCTAACTATTAGTATATTAGACTGTTGGTGGGCTAACTATTAGTATATTAGACTGTTGGTGGGCTAACTATTAGTATATTAGACTGTTGGTGGGCTAACTATTAGTATATTAGACTGTTGGTGGGCTAACTATTAGTATATTAGACTGTTGGTGGGCTAATTATTAGTATACTAGACTGTTGGTGGGTTAACTATTATTATATTAGACTGTTGGTGGGCTAACTATTAGTATATTAGACTGATGGTGGGCTAACTATTAGTATATTAGACTTTTGGTGGGCTAACTACTAGTATATTAGACTGTTGGCGTGCCTGTGTGTATGTGTGTTTGTGTGTGTGTGTGTGTGTGTGCGTGTGTGTGTGTGTGTGTGTGTGTGTGTGTGTGTGTGTGTGTGTGTGTGCGTGTGTGTGTGTTGCACCAAAGCTTAAACGTTCAAAGAACAGTATTTGTACCATCATCACCACAAACAACAACACGGATTTTCATCAAGACACACAAACAAAAAGACGTGTAAGCTTTAGTTAAATAACCCTTCACGCAGCTACGTGATACACAGGTATTAGAACAACAACACAATCATAAACAAACAAAAAAACAATTAAAACTATAGCCACACAAGGAAACCGCCACCACTGCCGCTAGGGAGGGAATGAAACACTTTTGCTATAGGCATAGATTCTCATAGGGCCCTCCAGATGCAGGGGCTCATGAAGATATGTTAGTATATAAATTATGCCTCTTGCAAGCTGCTTTATGTAATGCATACTAGGATGATCCTGTGTGCTTCAGAGATAATAACATCCGTTGGTAAATCTGATCCGGTTTCACGATAAGGTGTATATCCTGTGGCAGGAAAGAGTTTGCCGGACATATCAGTTGCATTGTTCTGAATTTGTTTACCAATGATCCCGCGGGTGACCGCACAGGAAATTTTTAGCATATAATGCTACGATATGTATTGTGCTCGTCACGAGATCTACAACAGGATGCAGAAATGCATTGACGCTGTAAATGCTGTATAATCGTGCAGAGGTCCTACTGCGTGGATTGCGGGTGGCTGTTTCATGGGGCTGTAGTATCGGCTGTATAATCGTGCAGAGGTCCTACTGTGTGGATTGCGGGCGGCTGTTTCCTGGGACTGTAGTATTGGCTAACACAAGAAAATCTTTGTCACGTTAAGTCGCACCTCCTTACACAATCGCGTGTAGGCGCCTCTCTCTCCACCATCCACCGCCCCGACCCCGCACCAAACTCACGCTCGCAGGCAAGCACACCGCGACAGTGACACGCAGTGTTAACGGGCAGTTCAAGATTAAAGCGACCTGCATCAGGCTATACATCTTTTTATTTTAAGCTACATTTCCTTTAAAACTTGTTTTTTCTTTAGTGTCTTATAACAACGCTGAGTAAAGGTCTAAACTCATTCAGTCCCGACACACGACAGCAGGATACAGATTGACCATGATAGATTAAGGATCATGCCAGGATAGCTTGGCAACACCCTCAAGCTATCATGGTCGATCTGTCTCGTGAATTGAAATACAATCCTCGGACGACAACACCAAATTGTGGGATTTTGTATATGGGACAAACAAAATGGGATAACTCATTCGAGACGTGCTGCCTCCGAATACGCGGCATAAGCCGGCAACAAGCATAAGCCGCGTATCCGGAGGCAGCACATCTCGAATGAGTTAAATGATGAGGTCTAAATGTCTGTTCCGCTCTTCCTCTCCCTCGCTGCTGACGAGGTTAGCGGAAAGACAGGTAGAAATGTCGCGTGTATTTGTCGTGTTATATGCGCATTAACTTATTCATCCCCGACACAACACAGCTAGACATGAACCAAGCATGGTAGTTCAAAAATGGTGCCAATCTAGTGTGTTCCTTTAACTATTATGCTCGATCCGTCTCTAGAATTGTAATAGTCTTTCAGAGGGCACCTTCCGAATTTGGGGATTTCCGTCCTGAGGCGGAATGTGTTAATGACGCCAGGAAGAGGCAGAGATCCCCATGCCCCTCCCCTCTTCCCCTCCAGATGCAAGGGCTCATGAAGATCTATGACTCTGACAGCTGAGTGTTTATTTTGTCCCGGCAGTGAACACTGCCCTGTGATCAAAAAAAACCCCAGTAAAGTAATATTTAAGAATAGTGAGATGCTCATTGTATTACAATGAAAATCTGGCTTAACGAAAATGGACTGAATGTCTTTCGCCTTCGTTGTGCAGACAGTTTAGCCAGACGTGTACTTTAAAAAACTAGACCGAAAGGGTTGACTGCCAGTGCTTGTAATTTAGAAAAAACTACCAAGTGAGTAGGAAAAGCACTGTCAAGGGAGAGGAGTGTGCATGATAGACCAATGATCATCGATCTACTTTGGTCCAAGCACACAAAAAAAAAAAAAAAAAAAAAAAAAAAAAAAAAGATAGGAAAGAGGGGGCGCTAAGTAAGAGACTGAAAGCAATGCATATGGAAGCCCCCCCGAAGGGGGGGCGTATCACATATCCCACTGTTCCAGCCCCTAGGTGCATGGAAATTTAAATCTAGGTCCCACAAGTGGGGGTCCAGATATTGTGCCGGTGTGGACAGCTGTTTCGGTCTTGGCGACCTCATCAGCACACCATCGGCAATACTGGAGGAAGAGAAGGAACTTCTGCTTACCTGCAAAGAAGACCACATTTTACTGTGGTTTCTGCAGGGGCATACATTCCATGCCTCCACCTAGAGCCAAATCTCCATGCACCCTAAGAGAGAACCTACTAAAAAGGGGGAAGGAGTTGCAGTCGAAATTGTAGTAAAAAACTAGACCGAAAGGGTTGACTGCCAGTGCTTGTAATTTATAAAAAACTACCAAGTGAGTAGGAAAAGCACTGTCAAGGGAGAGAAGTGTGCATGATAGACCAATGATCATCGATCTACTTTGGTCCAAGCACACAAAAAAAAAGATAGGAAAGAGGGGGCGCTAAGTAAGAGACTGAAAGCAATGCATATGGAAGCCCCCCCGAAGGGGGGGGGGGCGTATCACATACTGTTCCAGCCCCTAGGTGCATGGAAATTTAAATCTAGGTCCCCCAAGTGGGGGTCCAGATATTGTGCCGGTGTGGACAGCTGTTTCGGTCTTGGCGACCTCATCAGCACACCATCGGCAATACTGGAGGAAGAGAAGGAACTTCTGCTTACCTGCAAAGAAGACCACATTTTACTGTGGTTTCTGCAGGGGCATACATTCCATACCTCCACCTAGAGCCAAATCTCCATGCACCCTAAGAGAGAACCTACTAAAAAGGGGGAAGGAGTTGCAGTCGAAATTGTAGTAAAAAACTAGACCGAAAGGGTTGACTGCCAGTGCTTGTAATTTAGAAAAAAACTACCAAGTGAGTAGGAAAAGCACTGTCAAGGGAGAGAAGTGTGCATGATAGACCAATGATCATCGATCTACTTTGGTCCAAGCACACAAAAAAAAAGATAGGAAAGAGGGGGCGCTAAGTAAGAGACTGAAAGCAATGCATATGGAAGCCCCCCCCCCCCCCCCGAAGGGGGGGGGGGGGCGTATCACATATCCCACTGTTCCAGCCCCTAGGTGCATGGAAATTTAAATCTAGGTCCCCCAAGTGGGGTCCAGATATTGTGCCGGTGTGGACAGCTGTTTCGGTCTTGGCGACCTCATCAGCACACCATCGGCAATACTGGAGGAAGAGAAGAAACTTCTGCTTAACTGCAAAGAAGACCACATTTTACTGTGGTTTCTGCAGGGGCATACATTCCATGCCTCCACCTAGAGCCAAATCTCCATGCACCCTAAGAGAGAACCTACTAAAAAGGGGGAAGGAGTTGCAGTCGAAATTGTAGTAAAAAACTAGACCGAAAGGGTTGACTGCCAGTGCTTGTAATTTAGAAAAAAACTACCAAGTGAGTAGGAAAAGCACTGTCAAGGGATAGAAGTGTGCATGATAGACCAATGATCATCGATCTACTTTGGTCCAAGCACACAAAAAAAAAAGATAGGAAAGAGGGGGCGCTAAGTAAGAGACTGAAAGCAATGCATATGGAAGCCCCCCCGAAGGGGGGGCGTATCACATATCCCACTGTTCCAGCCCCTAGGTGCATGGAAATTTAAATCTAGGTCCCCCAAGTGGGGGTCCAGATATTGTGCCGGTGTGGACAGCTGTTTCGGTCTTGGCGACCTCATCAGCACACCATCGGCAATACTGGAGGAAGAGAAGGAACTTCTGCTTACCTGCCAAGAAGACCACATTTTACTGTGGTTTCTGCAGGGGCATACATTCCATGCCTTGGAGGATAGTCTTGGACAAGGTGTTGTGTCGGGTCACGTGGCCAAACCAAGCAAGCTTGCGCCGTTTCACGGTTGCCAGAAGGGGATCATGTGGGCACACCAGGGAAGTGACGATGCTCCGTACATATTCGTTGGTCTTGTGCTCGCGGTACGAGATGCGGAGCAACTTCCTCAGGCACTTGTTCTCAAAGGCCTGGATTTTCTTTTCTGAGTCTGCAAGCAGTGTCCAAGTCTCACAGCCGTAGAGTAGAATAGACACTACGAGGGACTTGTAAAGCCTGTACTTGATGGTGAAGCTGATGGAGTTACTTCGCCATATCCTGTCCAGCCTGGCCATTGCGGATGTTGCTGTACCTATCCTGATACGGATCTCTGCTATGCAACTACCGTCTTTGGACAGGGTGGCTCCCAAGTACTTGAAGCTATTGACCTCTTCTAGCTTCTGGCCGTTCATGTGAATGTTGCTGCTGCTGTCGCTTGTGGTGTTGATCATCACTTTGCTTTTATCCGTACTGATCTCCATGCCATCGAAGGAAGTCGTCGGCGAGGTCGTCAGAGAAAGAGTTGGGTCGCAAACATAAAAGAATGGACCGAACTCGAGATGCCAGACTTGCTTGCCACCGCCCAAAATAGAACTCAGTGGAGAGCACTGTCTGTTGCTGCTGCCTTTCAGTCCCCCCAACGCCCAGTTCGGGCAAGGGACTGATGATGATGATGATACATTCCATGCCTCCACCTAGAGCCAAATCTCCATGCACCCTAAGAGAGAACCTACTAAAAAGGGGGAAGGAGTTGCAGTCGAAATTGTAGTAAAAAACTAGACCGAAAGGGTTGACTGCCAGTGCTTGTAATTTAGAAAAAAATACCAAGTGAGTAGGAAAAGCACTGTCAAGGGAGAGAAGTGTGCATGATAGACCAATGATCATCGATCTACTTTGGTCCAAGCACACAAAAAAAAAAAAAAAGATAGGAAAAAGGGGGCGCTAAGTAAGAGACTGAAAGCAATGCATATGGAAGCCCCCCCCCCCCCCCGAAGGGGGGGCGTATCACATATCCCACTGTTCCAGCCCTAGGTGCATGGAAATTTAAATCTAGGTCCCCCAAGTGGGGGTCCAGATATTGTGCAGGTGTGGACAGCTGTTTCGGTCTTGGCGACCTCATCAGCACACCATCGGCAATACTGGAGGAAGAGAAGGAACTTCTGCTTACCTGCAAAGAAGACCACATTTTACTGTGGTTTCTGCAGGGGCATACATTCCATACCTCCACCTAGAGCCAAATCTCCATGCACCCTAAGAGAGAACCTACTAAAAAGGGGGAAGGAGTTGCAGTCGAAATTGTAGTAAAAAACTAGACCGAAAGGGTTGACTGCCAGTGCTTGTAATTTAGAAAAAAAATTAAATTTAAATTTAATTTTAATATTAATTTTAATAATTAAAATTTTAAATTTAAATCTAGATTTAAATTTCCATGCACCTAGGGGCTGGAACAGTGGGATATGTGATACGCCTCCCCTTCGGGGGGGGGGGGGGGGGGGCTTCCATATGCATTGCTTTCAGTCTCTTACTTAGCGCCCCCTCTTTCCTATCTTTTTTTTTTGTGTGTGTGCTTGGACCAAAGTAGATCGATGATCATTGGTCTATCATGCACACTTCTCTCCCTTGACAGTGCTTTTCCTACTCACTTGGTAGTTTTTTATAAATTACAAGCACTGGCAGTCAACCCTTTCGGTCTAGTTGTTTACTACAATTTCGACTGCAACTCCTTCCCCCTTTTTAGTAGGTTCTCTCTTAGGGTGCATGGAGATTTGGCTCTAGGTGGAGGCATGGAATGTATGCCCCTGCAGAAACCACAGTAAAATGTGGTCTTCTTTGCAGGTAAGCAGAAGTTCCTTCTCTTCCTCCAGTATTGCCGATGGTGTGCTGATGAGGTCGCCAAGACCGAAACAGCTGTCCACACCGGCACAATATCTGGACCCCCACTTGTGGGACCTAGATTTAAATTTCCATGCACCTAGGGGCTGGAACAGTGGGATATGTGATACGCCCCCCCTTCGGGGGGGCTTCCATATGCATTGCTTTCAGTCTCTTACTTAGCACCCCCTCTTTCCTATTTTTTTTTTTTTTTTTTTGTGTGCTTGGACCAAAGTAGATCGATGATCATTGGTCCATCATGCACACTTCTCTCCCTTGACAGTGTTTTTCCTACTCACTTGGTAGTTTTTTCTAGACGTGTACTTTGCCTATCACGCGTAAACGTTCACTCAGTACGCCGTCAGCCCGAGGCACCCAGTAAGCAAAGGTCCTCGGGACCACGACGGCCGCAGTGGCTGACTGTGCGCGGGTTGACTGCGGCCGTCGAGTGCCCCGAAGGCTTTTTGCTGTTGGGGAAGAATCAGAATCGTGGACGTACAGACGGACTACATATCTGGATGACGCTCGAATCTGTAAGTAGATAAACGTGCTTTTCAGTCCCCCTTTCCCCCCCTTCCCACCCTCCTCTCCACACACACACATACGGCCACCACCCCACCCCCCCCAACCCCACCCTCGCCCGCCCCCCTCCAACCTCCCCCCCACCCCCCACCCCGTACACTCACACACACACACACACACACACACACACACACACACACACACACACAAACACACAAACACAACCTTAATCCTTTTAGCGCATTTGTTTACGCAGTGTAAACATAACGCTAATTACCCACTTGAAAGTGTAGTGTCGAATATCAGGGCCGGAACAGTTACCTCGAGGGGGGGGGGGGGTCCAACTTTTTATTTGTAATCATCAACCTGATACGAAAGGCCTCCCCGACGCTAGATCTTGCTTTCAAGGACCGAAAAAAATCGAAAAGCGGGGGGGGGGGGGGGGGGGGGGAGGGGGGGGGGGGGAGGGGGAGGGGGGGAGAGAGTGGTAATGGGGGGGGGGGGGGGGCGGGGGAAGAAGGAGCGTGCGTGTTAAGACTATCACTATTCGCCAAAATATCAAACAACAGGAAGCGGGGGGGGTTCCACCCCCCCCCCCCATCCCCAGATCCGCCCCTATCTAGTGTAGTGAAGGGGATGGCCATATCAGTAGACGCCTAAACAAACACGCACCCACTTACGTTAAGATGTTTGACATTACTACGACAGCGATTGGTATAAACCTGCTGTCATCGTGAAGGCGCTTATGTTACTCATCTTTTTTATCTGTGGACAACCGGCTACCAACTAACTCATGGTAGTCTACCAACTAACTCATCGTACCCTACCAACTAACTCATCGTACGCTACCAACTAACTCATCGTACTCTACCAACTAACTCATCGTACTCTACCAACTAACTCATCGTACGCTACCAACTAACTCATCGTACGCTACCAACTCACTCATCGTACTCTACCAACTAAGTCATCGTACTCTACCAACTAACTCACCGTACTCTACCAACTAACTCATCGTACTCTACCAACTAACTCACCGTATGCTACCAACTAACTCATCATACGCTACCAACTAACTCATCGTACTCTACCAACTAACTCATCGTACTCTACCAACTAACTCATCGTACTCTACCAACTAACTCATCGCACTCTACCAACTAACTCATCGTACTCTACCAACTAACTCATCATACTCTACCAACTAACTCATCGTACGCTACCAACTAACTCATCGTACGCTACCAACTCACTCATCGTACTCTACCAACTAAGTCATCGTACTCTACCAACTAACTCACCGTACTCTACCAACTAACTCATCGTACTCTACCAACTAACTCACCGTATGCTACCAACTAACTCATCATACGCTACCAACTAACTCATCGTACTCTACCAACTAACTCATCGTACGCTACCAACTAACTCATCGTACTCTACCAACTAACTCATCGTACTCTACCAACTAACTCATCGCACTCTACCAACTAACTCATCGTACTCTACCAACTAACTCAGGGTACTCTACCAACTAACTCAGGGTACTCTACCAACTAACTCATCGTACTCTACCAACTAACTCATCGTACTCTACCAACTAACTCATCGTACTCTACCAACTAACTCATCGTACTCTACCAACTAACTCATCGTACGCTACCAACTAACTCATCGTACAATGTAACGCACTTCCCGGACCATGCAGAAGAAATTGTGATTGTAAATAGGCCGGTTAAATCTACTACATATCCACATTGCGCAATGCAATAATTATGAGGCTTTTGTTCATCGACAGTGTTTACCCTTTAACCCACTATAGCAATTACGTATAGAATGTGTTAGTTTGAGTAGAACTATCTACACATTCTGTGATTCTTGTACAATTGTTCTTGTTGGCTGGAGCACGTTCACGTGGATCGTTTTCATCGACCAAAAACTAATTTGATTTGGCTTTGGAACGCTCTTCTAGGCTTCATATGGATGCCGCAAGTAGTGCAGGCTGTTTTGTGAACGTGCCCCCTTACGCCCCAACATGTGACATCATACTGTGACACGTTATACAACTGTGTGTTTTACAGACTATCTACTTTGTGTTGGACTACTTGATACGATGCCAAGATACTGTAATAAATGTGAATGAGTTAGTTATTTTGGTGTAACGCCGAGCAGGCAACTCAGGCCATCTCACGGCGGATAAATGTGAATGAAGCCATGTGAATGGCTTTTACGTTTGAAGTGCGGGATAAAGAATGCTTTAAGTAAGTTGTGTCACCACAGTAGTGGGGCTGATGTCAAAAGACGTATGCAGGCACACACTCTGACATACACCACCTCACCGGGAATATCATCCGGCACGGCTCGTACACTGCAGCCACACGAGACAAAGCGTTATCGTCAATCTTGGCTTTAACCCATAGAGCCCTGAACGACTGCGGCAGGATGTGGATCCACCATGATATTTCAAGCTTGGTGTCAGAATAGCCTCTAGGCAACAAGCTATTCTGACACCAACCTTGAAATATCATGGTCGATCTGTCTCCACAACACTGATATAGACCTCAGAGGACATGTACAAAAATGTGATAATTTCGTCCTCAGGGCTTAAGGAGTTAATTCATAAACTCCAATAATGTAGTCTGCAAAACAGGTTTAGACATGTAGGGCTGTATGTAAAGTCACAGTGTAACTCGGTTTACACCTGATCGCACTCTACGTTATTGGAGAAAAAATAAATTGTGAGAGCTACTGAAAAGAGACGCTCGCGCTAGGCTTAACTCATTCAAGTCCGATACGCCACGGCAAGACATGGATCGAGCGTGATAGTTCAAGGGTTTGTTCCAGAATAGCTTGGCGCCCATAGGCGCCAAGCTATTCTGGCACAACCCTTGAACTATCACGGTCGACCTGTTTCCAGAAGTGTAATGCAGTCTTCAGAGGGCAACTTCAAATTTTGCGGATTTTGGTCCTGGAGCAGAATGTGTTAACTGATGCGGACTAGTGTGGGACGTGAAAGCCAGCTCAAAGGCAGTTAGATTATTGTGCACATTTCTTTTCACGATAACGATGTATGTTTTATGTCAGGAGGATATTGAAATTCCACAAAACGTCATTGTAAACATTCTCATGCCAAAAAAAAGTAGAATTTAAAAAAACTAATTATGAGTCCATTAACATTCAAAGAACATCCGTGTAAGTCCGTGTTCAAAGGCAAACACACCCCACGCCAATGTTGTCTTCAGTATTACAGTGAGCGACCCGAACATGCTATGAATTCCACCCTGGACAACAGAACGCGCAATTGACCAAACCCTCCCTTTAACTCATTCAGCCCGGCGCACGTATTTCCCAAATTTTGGAGGCGTCATCTAACGACTATGCACCTGTTGCAGGAGATGGATCGACCATGATAATTCAAGGGCAGTGCTAGATGAGTGTAACGCACGCAGACTTGCCCACAGTCGTACGCACAGACTCTCACGCAACAGACGCATACACCGCCACTGACTCAGACAGGCGCATTCATGCGGTAAAACAAACACACGGGCTCCCTTTCTAAAGTAACCTTTATACAGTATAAATGAAAAAGAATGACTTAAATGACTATCAACTATATACAATATTCTACTATCACACCACACACGTATCACAGTATCTTTGCCAGGTTAGGTCTTAGTCTCACATTGCCTCCAACCTGTTTGATGTTGTTGTCTGGTTACGTTGGTCCTTCTCACGTCTAGGCGTGAAAGTCCTTCGTCGTACGCTGATTGCCGTCCTGTCTCTTTGGGCACGGACGTCCTCGTTCTCGTACGGTACTCAGTTTTCACTTGGACTTGGGTGTCTTGGTCCCAGTCAGAATCACTCAGAAGAGCTGGAGGGATGACCTCACGTAGGTCCACTCCTGCGACTCGACGTCCGTCTTCCACTCTCGTTACAAGAACTCTAAATAGATAACAAAAGTCCCAACGTAACACTTGCTAAACGCACAACATATTGGATCAATGAGAAACGTCACGTAACCTGGCTGATACAAATAACTCACACGTTCATTCACACACACACACACACGTGCTTCATAAACTATCTTCATATCACCCCCATATATCAGTCACTATCGAAACAGACTATAGCCTAACTGACACTCTTGCTATACATTACTCTATACACTGGAAAAGACTATGCTTAACCAACCACGTACTATCTTCCTAGCGGCTTAGACATACACACTTCATATTCCTTTAGTCATCTAACTCGGTAAACAAAAACCGTACCGTACTAATCCTACTAAATGAGCACTATGCCCGAGCATAGAGCTTCATCACAATGAGCTTGGCGCCGACAGACGCCAAGCTGATCTTGTACTGCCCTTGAATTATCATGGTCGACCCATCTCCTGCTGTAGTGCGTCATGGCTGAATGAGTTAAAGAGGAGACAAAACACATCACAGCGAATGTCGAATGTATTTATTTTCGGCGACGGTGCATGTGTGTGTATGTAGGTGGCAACGACAATGAACACGCGGCACAACACAAAATAAAGACACTTTGAAAGGTAGCTCGCGTACTAGCGCTTTGCTTCACCATTGCACGCGCGCTAGCACGCACACATTCAAGCCCCGCCCCATGCCCCCCTCCCCCATATTGGTTTCTGACACACCTTTGCGCCTTTGAGCGGAACAGCTGTATTGCACACGTGTGACACAGCTTGACTTGTACATCACACGTGTGTGACACAGCCCTGGTGCGTGAACGGCGAAGTGTGCAAACAGTCGTCATGTAGAAATCTGGTCAACAAAAAGGTACGGGAAGACACACGATATTGAAACTTGACCTACTTTCGGCTCACGTGCAATGCGCTGCTTTCAAACCAGGTTTTTGCATCGCATTCTGCAACACCTATAGGGGTACTTGTACTTGTGTAAAGTAAGTGACTCACCTCACAGAACAATTTGTACAGAAAAAGAACAAGCTCTGGCGCAGTTTTTGGCACTGTGCAACCGGTAGAGCCTTTGTGGATAAACTTGTGGCAACTATACATAATCTCTGTGCACACGTTGCTAGATTCCAGCTGTGCGAAGCCATGATAATTATTGTTTGGTGATTCTAAAGTATAATCACAGATACCTCAGTGCGCAAAGGCCACTGGGCCGACGTCGGTCCGATGGCCTTATCGCTTTGGGAAAGTGATGGACTCTAGTTTGCAGTTCAAATTCTTCATTACAGATGTAACATGCAGAAGACCATCCAAACATAAGAAAGTTTCCAGCAGTTTCTGAAGCTAACAAAAAATGTAATGGGGGAGGGGGGAGGGGGGTCGGGGGGGGGGGTTAGGGAGGGGGCGGGGTGCGGTGCTAGGGGGGGGGGGAACAGAAAGAGTAGGCACTATGTAATGTAATCTTGTACATTTTGTTGACGGTAGTGTGTGTGTGTGTGTGTGGGGGGGGGGGGTCGGGGCGGGTGGGGGTGGGGGGTGGGGGGGTGGGGTGGGGGGGGGGGGTTGTGTAGGTGCAGGGGGGAGGGAGGTGTTGTCCAGCTCCCACTTATATACTGTAGCTGTATACATTGATATACTGACGAGCGAAAGACATGCGCCATACTTGGAATCATCGTAAAAAATTCATTTTTTCTGATCATTTCCAAAATATCGCATTTCTTTTGCACGTAGGTATATATTCATTGTCATAAAAGCTATTGTGTTATAACCATCATGTTGTCTGTATCATGTCTGCTTTGTGTACACCTTGGTAACATTTGGATGGTGTGTGTGGGGGAGGTGCGAATGGGGTATATATATCCAGTGTCCATTTTGTATTAACCCATTCAGCCCTGACGCACTACAGCAGAAGATGGGTCGACCATGATAATTCAAGGGTAGTGCTAGATTAGCTTGGCGTCTATCTGTTGTGCGAGAGTCCGTACGTACGACTGGGGGCAAGTCTGCGTGCGTTACAGTGGAGTCATGTCTGTGTATGTATGGGGACCGGGAGGGGGGGGGGGGGGGAGGGCTTAGGAGCGGTATCAAGTGAATATTTACGCTGATAGCAACTGTACTGCTTTGTATTGTACTCTACTATACTGACGAGCAAAATATATGCGACATTTTTGGACTCATCGAAAACAATAATGTTTCCGATGATTTCAAAAATGTCGTATTTCTTTTGCTTGTCAATATATGTAAGCCACCTAAACAAAAAAAAAAATAGAAAGAGGACATCGGGGCAACAGCCTTTCACTCGTGTTTACAGGAAATAACATTTAGTCGCTTTGCGTGTTTCGGTCACGTTACTTTCCCAATGCGCAAATGATCATCGGGTCGACGTCAGCCGCCGTCGGCCCGATAGCCTTTGCGCACTGGGTTATTACTTCCTTTTGTGTGTATATTTTTCAAGTTTGAACTCGCAGAGATGAGTATGTATCTGTGTGGTTATGTCTGTATGAGTGACGCGCGCGCGTGTATGTGTGTGTGTGTGTGTTTGTGTGTATTTGTGTGTGCCAACCTACCTAACGTACCAGAAATAAATTTAAAAAGAAAACACGTAAATGTAAAATGTTAGTGTTAATGTTGTAATTCACCCATCTAAGCCCATTTCTCAAACTTTGGTAGGGTCACCTAAAGACTGTACCAGCTGCAGGAGATGGATCGACCATGATAATTGACAGGTAGTGTGAGATTCGTTTGGCGCCACCAGGCGAAACGCTAATCTGACCCTGCCCTTGAACTGTCATGGTCGATCCATCTCCTGCCGTAGGGTGTCGGGCCTAAATGGGTTAAGGAGCATTGATCAGAGAACAGAGGGAACAAAACCCTCAAAAACCAGATACAGAATGGCTCAACATAGTTATTTTGCACCTAGTGCAGGGGCGGAACTGGTGTGTGTGTGGGGGGGGGGGGGGCGGTCTAACCCCACCACCCCGCTCCGACCCACAATTTTTTAAAACGCTACAACAAAGTAACTCTTTTTGGGGTGTCTGTGGAAAGAAAATTGGAAACGTTCTAAGACAGTGTGATATAAGATCGATTAAATATCAGCTGTAATAAAATAACTAGCTCTGTATCCTTGTCGTGCTTTTATGTTCTTCAGTGTATGTATAAAGGGCACGAACATGATTCATGGTAGAGTCAGTCGCGTAAAGTACATGTTTACGTTACTAGGACATGAAAACCTGATGGATGCAGAATTAATGTGCTCCGTGTTTCTTCACGATCTTTCTCATCTGTCCTCCCGTCTGTCCCGTCCCGTCCCGGTCCATCCCATCCCATCCCATCCCATCTATCTATACATTAGAAACTTACAAGGGAAATGAAGTCTGATGAACATGTAAGCTCGCACATACAGTGCGATTAGTATACACCGCTAAATCTCCTGGTCACATCAATCCATCGCATAGTGGTGTACGATGTACAGACCTTTTTTTTAAGAAAGATGCTCAAAAGGCCATCAGGCCGACGTCAGCCGCCGTTGGCCCGCGCAGGTGTGCGCGGGCCAACGGCAGCCGACGTCGGCCCGATGGCCTTTGCGCACTGGGATGCAATGACACCTAGCAAATGTCCCTAGTCGCCTCAAGCACCAGACGGCGCAGAGAGGACTGAATGAATGAATGAAATGTCCCTAGTTCGTGCTGGCTTTGAAAGTAGTCTGTTCATCTCCAAGCACAGAACTTCGCAAGCCAGGTTATGTCCCATGACAAGGGCTGCGTGTACGCTCTCTACATCCATGTCCGAGCGGCCCATAGCACAACATTGTCAGCTGAGCGCTGCATGCGTCAAAGGACAATAGATACATAGTGGTTTCATCCATGTCCGAGCGGCCCATAGCACAACATTGTCAGCTGAGCGCTGCATGCGTCAAAGGACAATAGATACATAGTGGTTTCATCCATGTCCGAGCGGCCCATAGCACATCATTGTCAGCTTAGCGCTGCAAGCGTCAATGGACAATAGATACATATTTCATCCATGTCCGAGCGGCCCATAGCACAACATTGTCAGCTGATCGCTGCATGAGTCCAAGGACAATAGATACATAGTGGTTTCAGCAAGGTGCATAGATCCAACGAACCACTGACTATGTAAGCGCGCGGGTAGGCTACAGTGCGATCAATGCACACCGTTTGTTACATACATGCAACTGGGGCTTTGATTAGTTGTCTCGTTTCGGGCACATGCACTTCATAAATAATCACCGACAAAATCATGACACGAAATGAGTCTTTTCATGATCTGTTTCATGCAGAAGCCACAAATAGCTGTATTCCACAAAACAATTATGTATTCCAACAACGCCGTCAGAAAATGCTGTACAGTATTCACTTAATAATTAGTAGAGCTGTGTCAGCGAACAAAGAGCCAGTGTAACTACTTTTTAAAAAAAGGCTTCATTAAATGCTCTTAAACACTCATTGAGTCATTCTTCAACTCAACAAGGGACGTCCGTATCCGCGCAAGCCTTTCCTGTTCGTTGAAGGGCAAATAGTGTTGATTTTATTCATACAATATCAGAATTAACCCCTTCGCCACCATTGATCGTGCATTGCGCGTCAGAAACGACTACACACAGAACGCCGTTCGCATGAAGAACACAGATATAAATGGGACGACATCAGGCAAAAAGAACACGGCACTAACACGAGACAAAAATCCACATGAACCCTCAGTTTATCTCTCTTATAATTGGGGAGCGTTCGCCTAGCCGCACCTAGGGGGTTAATCCAGCTAAGCTTTAGTTTACACAACGCTGGGCACGGGCACTGACATTATTTTTATTACCAGACCAGGAGAATACACTTTTTAAACATTTATTTTTAAAACACAAGTTACAGCGTGACACATAATTGAAAGGAAAATAAATCCCCACACAACGTAATTATGTACACAGCATTGTAGTGGTATGACTGCGGTTTGACGAGTAGACTTGGTACTGTTAAACAACACATAAGCTTCCCCCCCCCTCTCCCCCCATCCCCCCCCCCCCCCCCCCCCCCCGCATACACGCACACATACGCACACATACGCACACACACACACACACACACACACACACACACACACACACACACACACACACACACATACACACACACATTACTATTCTCGGTATCATCTTTAAGGCTTTCTTGACCAAGAACATAATAATTAACGAACTGTGACTGCGCTCGTAGCATAACGAGAGTGGACGACATATGTAAAGTTTAACCTTTTAAGGGTTTTGTGGAGCTGATTCCTGCAGGATTCGCCTCGTGAAAAGCCGCTACCAACTGCGAATGGGTTCAGCTTCGTCTTTAATTTCACATCCTGCTTGGTATTGTACTCAGAAGGACCGGGATGGGAATTTCATTGTCAGAGAGAAAGCATGGCGAGGTGCCGCGTGGGACTACCTTTTCTGGTCATGGTGGTGTCTTTTTCCTCGGGACAAAGTCAGATTGGTCCTGAATGGCCCAAAATAGGTAAAAGACAGGTTACTTTAACCCCTTCCTGCCAACCGTCGTACATTTTGTTTCTGAAATTCTTTATTCCTGAACGAACAAAAGCCACAAAAGTGCAAAGAAGATACTAAGTTGTCTTAGAGAGTCATAGATCCTCATGAGCCCCCTCGTTCGCGGGGGGCTCATGAGGATCTATGCCTCTTGCAGATAGATCAGGTTTTTGTTGTCAGTGAAGGGGTTAAATACGTATCAGGCCGACGGCCTTTTGGCTGAATGAAGACACGTGTTACTTGCACTAGCGTGCTTCTTTTGTTGTAGAATGAAATGTATTACTGCAGAACAAGATTAGTGTCCACGAACACAAATATCCCACCTTAGTTTTGTCATCAAAACTGTATTGGATAGAAGACTGGCAAATCACATTCACGGATTTTTCTAATAGAAGAAGATATTAAAACGTGAAGGAGAAGAAAATAGTTTTGCTTGTTCGCATATCAATGCATACATGTATATCGCAGGTAAAACGCAATGCAGTTACGCATTTGAATTCACATATAATCTTACAAATATACCTATATCTAACACAGTATTAAACCAAGATTGTGGACCATAACATGCACTTTGCTATAGTAAAACTTCCATTATCACAACATTAAGGCGTACAAATAGTTAGGAGACCATGCACAACCTGTAGCAGGCAAAATGTTTCAAGGTTACACGAGTAAAAATAATGAAAAGTTTATTGAAAGTTAATTAAAGTTGGAATAACCCTAACAATTGCACTAAAAGCAGTTATTAGCGTGCAATCTTTTAACGTTCAAGCACTACTCCTGCCATTCAGAAAACTACGCATAGGTCCACTTTTCTCAGGGTAAATCACAGAAGACACTCAGTCATCCTCAGCGCGTAGACGTCTGCTCTGTAACAGCAATTTATTGTAATGAAAAGCAAAATTTTAATTGTAATGCAATGTAAACTGCGCTTTTCACACAAAACCTATATTTATCGATCTTTGCCATCACAGTACAAGTCCATGAGCCAGCCCTAGCCACTGTGCACCACCACCACCACCCACTCCCTCCCCCCCCCCCCCCCGCCCCCAGTACTCAAAAAGATGGTTTACAAAGTGTACCTTAACATGTCCTGAGATGTATAAGCCATGTTTCCCTAAAATCCTTATCAACACACCAGAGGTAAAGCCGATGGCGCATGGGACCCCATTCACGCTCTACGCGGATGCTAAAATGGGGGTGTGAAACATTTTCTTTTAAATAGATAAGAATTCATTCCAAAAGCCCAAATCAGAACATATTATGTTAAAGCACACCTTCTGCGTCTTTTGCAAAATAACAGAATGAACAAAAATATTGAATCTATGGCTAACAGTGAAGGTATTTGTGCACCCAGTAAACGGCCATCTCCGTGAAATCGTAAAAAAAGAGAGACAAATATAATGTGTCAGATGCCTTCAGACATTTTCTATAGCATCGGCAGTCCATTTTCATGCTTACATCGTTAAAACGGGATGTCACAATTATTATAAACTTGACTAGGTGATGCTGTGATCACTGTGAGTGCCACAGTGGTTGATTTTGTATGCTTTTCCCCTAGTTGTAAAAATACACAAAATTAATTAGAAAAAAATTGCTAAAGTTATTCCATTTCATTTTGACCTCCCATTACCTATTAAGTTTCAATAATATGAGCATAAAGTGCAAGATAAGGAAAGTCGGTATCATTTACCGTACGTTCCTGGTGCGTTTCTTTTTTCCAATGCCCTCAGAAATAGTGTATGCAACTGGTATGTCTTCTTTTTTTGTTTTGTTTTATTGGTTAGAATGGACTTCCACAGTTACTCCCAAACTGATTTTTTGATGCTTGATGCATTTAGAGGCCACAGTGGCTAAATCTGCTGCCCTAACCCTATTTTACCAGTACGCAAAGGAACGCAAAAATGATCATAACAATTGCTTAAAACATACTCCTCTAAATATTTTTGTTGCCAGTTTTCTTAACCAAGTATGCATTTTGAGCATACACATTTTTGATCATTTCATTAATTTCAATGTGACCCATCAATTTAATTGTAATTCCTTTTAGTTACGGCATAAAAAGGGGGAAACTTCTTTAAACAGGAACTGCCGCTGAAGCTTCTACCGTCTGCACATTCAGCAGTCTTGTCAAACTCAGGGAAGGTGTACCTCGTGTCTGATGCTGTTCTTGGTCTACATTAATGACATCAGTACAGCAGTACCAAGGTTCGTCTCGAGCATCCTCCATGCGGATGACTTTGCAGTTTGGACCGCAGCAGAACATAAAGAAACAGCAACCTGCAGAATCCAGGATGCTGCCGATAGAGTCAGCAGCTGGACTGAAAGATGGTCACTCAAACTGAGCTAGACCATCTCTTTCAGTCAGATGATAAGAAGTTACCTTGAAACTGGAGACCTTCAGTAACCAAAGACAGACAGGCCTACTTTACTGGCAACAAAAGAATTACTGGATTCACATGGAGGCCTCACATCAAAGCCATGAAAGCTAGAGCAGCGACAAAAAAGTATCCGATTCAGAAACTGGTGGGGACCACATTGGCGCAAATTACAGCATCTTGGCGCAGGCAAACACCAGCTCGGGTAGACCTGTAGTGTTGTACATCGACGACATGAAACACTGCCTGCAAAACAAGACAAAACAAAACAAAACAAAAAGCCAGGCGTGACAAGATGCAGAACATGGGTCATTCTCATGATGCAGTGACATTTTTAGAACTATCTGGAGTACCCGAATTTAGGAAATGGAGGACATTGGAACCACTGGAACGCAGAACAGCGCACACGATCAAGAAACTTACTAAACACCGACAGCACTAGAGACTACAGAAACAGACCAAGAAGCGTCAGAAATGCCAAAATGTGAACCGCCAACTGAAGGTCCTGCAAAGGGCTAAAACTGACATCCTGGAACCAAACCTAAAAATGTGTGAAGAGCTCTCTTCAGTTACCTGGATCTTTCGAAAGAGCCTTCTAGACAACATAAACGATGTTCCAGGACTCTTTGCCAAAGGCCGCAACACTGCATAAAGCCATCTCGATGGAGATTATGCAAAAGCACTACCCTCACAGCAGCTGTGCTCAAATCTACACTGGCGGGTCCGCACAAGAAGCCGTTCAGAACGAAGGAAATAGCGTGTACATCTTTTGTGCGGACCGCACTACTGCCTCGAGGTCAGTCTGAAAAAGACAGAGGTCCTCCATCAGCCGGCACCCAAGACAGTGTATCGCCCTCCTCACATCACCATTGGCGAGTCTGAACTAAAGTCAGTGCACCAGTTTACTTACCTTGGCTGCATTATCACGTCGGACGCCAAGCTGGACAAGGAGCTTGACAGCAGGCTGGCAAAAGCAAACAGCGCTTTCGGGCGACTTTTCAAGCGGGTGTGGCACAATCAACAGCTGAAAACAGGCACCAAGATCAGCGTGTACAGAGCTGTGGTCCTCACCACCCTGCTGTATGGTTCCGAGTCCTGGGCCCTCTACCGCAGCCAACTACGACTCCTCGAACGCTTCCACCAGCGCTGCCTGCGTACCATCCTGGGCATTCACTGGAGTGACTATGTCACCAACGTCGAGGTCCTTGAACAGGCTGAAACTGTGAGCATCGAGGCTTTGCTGCTGCGGACACAGCTCCGCTGGGCGGGGCATGTCTCCAGGATGGAGGATCATCGCCTACCAAAGATCACCCTGTTCGGCGAGCTTGCTACTGGACACCGTGACAGAGGGGCACCAAAGAAGAGATACAAAGACTGTCTCAAGAAGTCACTTAGTGCCTGCCAAATCGACCACCACCAGTGGTCTTCGCTTGCTGCGGACCGTGACACCTGGCGCTCCACCATTTACAAGGCAGCTGTCTCCTTTGAGGACTCTCACAGAGCTAGCCTTAAGGACAAGCGGCTCAGGAGAAAAAACAGAGATGCCGCAGCTCAGAACCCTGGCCATACCTTCACCTGCAGCCACTGCGGTCGAACCTGCCTGTCTCGGATTGGCCTCCGCAGCCACGAACAAGCCTGCAGACGTCATGGGCAACTCCTATAAAATCTTCGTTCGCGAAGTCAAGCCAAGAGAGAGACTACTGCCTCCCTCTCCTTACCAGCTGGCGGCAGCAGCTCCAACTATTGTACAGATCTGCAGGTGCTCAACACAGCAGCAGAGCACTCACTAGGTAAGGCAGCAGCTTGATCCACTGATCTCCTCACCAGGAAGTTTCAAGATAGACTGGATGCCAAGTCAACAGAATAGTACTGCATTGGATTCCAGTGCATTCTGACGTAGCTGGGAATGGAGAGGCTAACAGCCTGGCCAAAGCATGCACCAGACTACCTCACGATCACAACCTTCTGTAAAGAAACCAAGACACTACAACAACAAAGTGAATTGCAACAGCAGAATGGCGGCTGCAGCCAGTGCGCAGATGACATCAAGCTGAACAGAAAGAGCCGGGCCACCATCTCCATATACGCACTGATCACTCTGGACTCACCTCATGAGACTGGGTCTTGTGCAAAAAGCCCTTTGCGAATGTAGCGTAGAAAATCAGTCTCTTCACAACATTCTCTGGACCAGTCCGTACAGAGAAGCGGTCCGATTGCAGTTCTGACCAGAAGACACGCCCCTGTACACCAAACTTTGAAAACCTGCTGCCGAGCTCTTGACAGCTCACTTACTGGCAGCCACAACTATATGAGATATAATGACGGCCATCAAGGAATTGAAAGTTGCAGAAGAAGAAGGTTAAAAAAAAAAGGGGGGGTTGAATTGGTGATCTCGTGGTGGACATGTGGAAACTACGTGTTTTGGTAACATTGT
>BTPG01000003.1:250227832-250275213 GCA_036245525.1 Semisulcospira habei | reverse complement strand
CAGGATTCGCCTGTGTCTAAACGAACCAGGGCTAGACCGACATTTAGCGTTTCATAACCATCTCTTTCCTTGGAACAGTTATGGCTGAACAGGATTCGCCTGTGTCTAAATGAACCAGGGCTAGACCGACATTTAGCGTTTCATAACCATCTCTTTCCTTGGAACAGTTATGGCTGAACAGGATTCGCCTGTGTCTAAATGAACCAGGGCTAGACCGACATTTAGCGTTTCATAACCATCTCTTTCCTTGGAACAGTTATGGCTGAACAGGATTCGCCTGTGTCTAAATGAACCAGGGCTAGACCGACATTTAGCGTTTCATAAACATCTCTTTCCTTGGAACAGTTATGGCTGAACAGGATTCGCCTGTGTCTAAATGAACCCGGGCTAGACCGACATTTAGCGTTTCATAACCATCTCTTTCCTTGGAACAGTTATGGCTGAACAGGATTCGCCTGTGTCTAAATGAACCCGGGCTAGACCGACATTTAGCGTTTCATAACCATCTCTTTCCTTTGAACAGTTACGGCTGCAGTGGGCTTATAATAAGCGTTTTCTTTGGGTTTGTCGTTGTAGTTGTGTTTGTGTTGTTTGGTTCTGTTTTATTCCAGATGCTGCAAGAGATGTGCAAGCACGCTCCTAAACCCACACACACCATGGCCGAGATGGAGGAGAATAGAAACAAGAACAGGAACCAGGACGCGCTGCCAGGTGAGATCACACTGTAACTTCCAAACGCCTTCACTGCCAGCGAGTGGAAAATGTGTCTCTGAGACAATCGCGGGCTCGAGTCTGTCCGCCCTGACGCACACAGACACGTATGGGGCCAGCAAGTGTAGACCATAGATATTCATGAGCCACCGCAGTTGCTGTCGCTTATGAGGATCTATACCTCGTGCATTTGTTGATTTTTAATTGTACTACAGCAGTAAATAGGAAACTTGTATTTTTTTGTTTTTGTTTTTGTTTATTTATTTATTTATTTATTATTTATTTATTTTTTTTTGGGGGGGTAGGGGTGGGGATGGGCGGGTGGGAAAGGGGGAGGGGTGGTTAGCGGATGAATTTGGATGTTCGTTTCCTTGTGTTCCAACAGCGAAAGAGTTAATATGCAGAACAAAGGAAACTTACATGTGTGGTACTGGGGAGAAGAAAAATGAGAGACACGGAGATGCATGTACATGATTTCAGTTCATTGCCACAATTACCGCACTCTCTTTGTGCATTCTTCAGTATAACTGCACTACATTGTATACCACTGTATTTTGGTTTTAAATCAGACGATAAGCACCTGGCCTACCTGACAGTTCACGTAAGGGCCAGAAACCAGTACATCAACGCTGTCTATATGTCGGTATGTAGCATTAGTTTGTACAGTATCTGTTGTTCGTGTACAGAATTAAAAAAAAAAAATTAAAAATGTAAGTATGGAACACGCGTAGAACAAACCGGCCGCAAAGCTCGGCGAGGAATCAGATAATATTCATGCCGCGCGCTCTTTAATACAGGACCGAAATCGCACATTTTGAAATTGTCCCCTGAAGACTGTATTACACTTCTATAAACAGATCGAGCGAGATAGTTCAAGGGGTGCCAGAATAGCTTGGCGCCTATGGACGCCAAGCTATTCTGGCACAATCCTTGAACTATCTCGCTCGATCCATGTCTTGCCGTGGCGTGTCGGAGTTGAAGGTGTTAAAACCATGCGGTGAGTAAGCATTGCAGACCCAAATAATCTTCCTTGTGGAGTCCTGTAAAAATACAAAATCGGATAAAAACAATACTGCAAGGGGGAAATAATTATTAGGTTTCACGGATGGATGCCTATACGTGGGTGGTTTGTCGATATGTGGGTAGATCGATACTGGTATCAGACAGGAGACATGTATATCAGGTTACGATTCCTTTCTGTCCCTCCCCCCAACCAGTCGTTCCTACACCGCCGTCGCCTGTTGCTGACCCAGCTGCCCATCCCCAACAACACCATGGTGGACTTCTGGCGCATGGTGGACGGATGTGACGTCAAGACTGTCGTGTCACTCGGCTCAGAAGACGAACACAACACTGTCAAGGTACCGAGATCGGAGAGAAGCACACTGCTTTCAAAAACTGGCATGGCTTTACGCCTGTACTATTACTAATAATTATGTAGTTGTCCTTCTATCAGGGGCGGACGGGGGAGGGGAGGAGGGAGGTCCAGGGGTTAACACCCCGTCCCCACCCCGACCCAAAGTTCTTTAAATTGCTATAACAAAGTCCCTTTTTGGGGTGTTTGTTTCCCCCCACACCCATCCCCACCCCCATACCTCTTGCTTGATATTTTGGTGAATGGTGAGAGTCTTAACACGCACGCGAACCCCCCCCCCCCCTCCCCCAATCCCCCGGTTTTTTTCCCCGATTTTTCAGTCCCTGGATGCAAGGTCTGGCGTCGGGGAGGCCTTGTGTACCAGGTTAAAGGTCCCAAACAAAACTTGGAACCTCCCCTCGAGGTAACTGATCCGCCCCTGTTCTTTTTTCAGCTTAACTCAAACTCCCAGAACTAAATGCTTGGTGTTTAAGTATTATCGACCTGTCGGCAGCTTTCCACCGAAACCATGACATGAAATGGTCTAAAGACAGCAAAAGTTAAATTTACAAAAGCGTTTCGTAAAGTTATTATTATTATTATTATTATTATTATTATTATTATTATTATTATTATTATTATTATTATTATTATTATTATTATTATTATTATTATTATTATTATATTTCTTCTTCTTTTTTTTCTTCTTCTTCTTTTTCTTATTGTAATTATTATTATTTCAGGCGTTCTGTCAGTACTGGCCGCTGACCGTTGACGAAGTTCTAGATTCAGGACATTACTCAATTACACTGACTTCCTACAACAAAATGAACAGTCATCTGTTATCCTGTGGGTTGACAGTGATCAACAAGGTAAACATTATATAAAAAATAAAAATAAAAAGTTGAACGAGTGACAAACATTTTTCGGAATGAGCAAAATCTTGTTGCTTTGATGTTCGTTTTGGATCCCTAAATGGGATTTCGCCGTGAACATGAGGAAATGCAAGGATTTGGTCATAGGTTTTTTTTTTTTTTTTTTTTTTAAATAATAATAAATTTGCACATAAATGTATGCACATTTCAGTATATATATATATATATATATATATATATATATATATATATATATATATATATATATATATATATATATATATATATATATATATATATATAATATATATATATATATATATATATATATATATATATATATATATATATATATATAATATATATATATATATATATATATATATATATATATATATATATATATATATATATATATATATATATATATATATATATATTGCTTAATTGATATACACATGATGTTTGATCTTCGCTTAAATTTCTTTCTTTTTTTAACCCTTAATCAGATATTTAACTCATTTAGTCCCGACACACCCCAGCAAGATAATGATCGACCATCATAGTTCAAGGTTGGTGCCAGAATAGCTTGGCGCGTATAGGCGCCAAGCTATTCTGGCACCACCCTTGAACTATCATGGTCGATCTGTCTCCTGTAGTGTACTGCAGTCATCAGAGGACAACTCCAAAGCGTGGGTACTTCGTACCTGGGAATCAATGAGGTAAGGTATCGAATTATTTATTAGAGTATTTTGTCGAACTGTTGTGTGTGCGTTCAACAGCAGGTCAAAGTCCTAATTGGCATGGTCAGTATGGTAAGTAAACATATCTTGGTCTTAAATACATACATTTTCCAGACAGATAACAGGGAGCGCCAAGTGCAGCTGTATCACTACAGGGCGTGGGCGGGCGAGGTGCCTAACGAGACATCCAGTCTACTGCAGCTTGTCGACACCATCAAGGCGCGGGCTGACAACGATGTGACGTCACCCGTCGTCATACAGTGCATGTGAGTTTGGACTCAATATTGTTCCTTGATACGTTGAAACGTATGTCGAAATATTCAAAATATGGGACTCGCACGAGTCAGATGTTTTGAAAATACGACATACGGTTCAGTCGCGTAGATCCTGAGGCGACACCCTGTGTAGAACGATTCTTACACTATTATGATCGATCCATATCTTGTATCCCCATCAGTGTCTCAACTCTGCCGTAAAGTATTTGGGTGGAATTATAAATAGTGCTGACAGGATTCGAATGTATTACAGAAAATTGATCACCGAGCATGTTAATTATTGGGTGGCGCCCGGAAAGCGAGGTTCCGGATCCACCAAATAACATACGAGGTAAACATTTGTTTTCTTCTGTAATACACGAGAGCCCTATTGCTGAACCCTTTTAGCCCCAAGGTCCCATTTCTCAAATTTTGGAGGTGTTGCCTAACGACTATGTACCAGTTGCAGGAGATGGCTTGACCATGATAATTGAAACGTAGTGCCAGATTAGCTTAACGCCTTAGGCGCCAAGCTAATCTGGCACTACAATTGAATTGTCATTGTCAAACCGTCTCCTGCTGTAGAGATCCAGGGCTTAAAGGATAAAGCAGTGTATAGCACTTGCCTCCGGTTACTTACTGTTATTGTGGGTTGTAATGTGACTGCAACAACCTTCAAAGTGGACTCCGCGGCATGTTCACGTCTGACGCCTCTTAAATAACAGATCTGCTTCAGGTGCCAGCAAACCGGACAGTCATCTTTCAATACAATATCACACCAGTTTACGAGAAGAGCATCCTGTAAACTTCTTCTGCTACGAATTTCTTTCAAATAACTTCAGGCACGTATTGAAAACTCCTGTGCCTTCGCAAGATGCCGCCACTGCTTTCTGTTACTATGGTGAAAAAAAGAAGCTTTTACCTGCCGTCAAACTAATTTTAAAGTTGGTACGACTCACTTCCGTCCTGCATACATGTGTCATTTCCATATGTGACGCTTTTTCAAAAATTGTCGAGATCTGCACATGAGAAAAAATGAAACATGAAGTTGTTCAAAGCTAAAAAATTGTTACGCCAACAGATTCTTTGTTTGTTGAAGTGCATTGTTAGGACGATCTATTGACCTATACGTCATCAGGATATTCTCTTTTAAACGTTAAAGAGCACAATACAAAAACAAACAAATATCAAATCACACACTACAAAACAATACAGATTTTAATCAGTCAATTCTATGTGTCAAATGACCGGAATTTTGATGATGGTCGGGGCCATTTTTAAAGGATTCAAGCATACGTCAACACGAAATGTTCTTACAGTTGTTGGGAACACACTTAAACGGGTACACATCTAAGAGGGGCAAATCACGGACCTAATATTACTCTGTGTGTGTGTGTGTTTGTGTGTGTGTGTGTGTGTGTGTGTGTGTGTGTGTGCGTGTGTGTGTGTGTGTGTGTGTGTGTGTGTGTGTGTGTGTGTGTGTGTGTGTGTGTGTGTGTGTGTTTGCTCTTCAATCTACTTGGATCTATCCTGTTGCTATAATTCCGTCATGTTACAAAGTCAGAGGAAAACAAATCTACGAGTATTTGTAATCTACCATTTATTTATACGATCGAATTTATTGTGCTCTTAGCTTGACTTTAAGGACCTGCATTCATAATGTAAAGATAATTTCATAAATTTTATAAAATGTTTAAATAAAAATTCATTACTGTTACCAACCCCTTTCTCGGCAATTTTTGAAAAATCGTCATGTACAAGTCTTGTTACGTCATACGTTCACTTCAGCATGTGCTCATGTTCAGATGTTGCTGCAACATCAGGTCGCGGGTTGATTTTGTTTCTGGGGAAATAACACATCGTTAACCCATTCAGCCCTGACGCACTACAGCAGGAGATGGGTCGACAATGATAATTCAAGGGTAGTGCCAGGTTAGCATCGTTAACCCATTCAGCCCTAACGCACTACAGCAGGAGATGGGTCCACCATGATAATTCAAGAGTAGTGCCAGATTAGCTTGGCGCCTGTCGGCGCCAAGCTAATTGGCACTGCACTTGAATTATCATGGTCGATCCATCTTCTGCAACACGTGCATAGTCGTTAGATGACGCCTCCAAAATTTGGGAAATACGGCCTTTCATCCTGAATGAGTTAATCCACCCCTGAAAATTTTTTTTAATATACCCTGCGAGAGCTATGAATGCTCTTTAGTTCCCAGGGACACCTAAAGCTGGGCTGGGGTCACTTTTTGCAATATCGGGATTATTTTCAGAGCTGCTGTGCGTGTATGAAATTGCAGAATCAAGCTTTAGAGTCCTACGAATAGAGGTCAAAATGTTTTCTCACTGTGTTATTTTAGTTCGCGTAAAAATGTCTGACCTGATCTGGTAAATTCACATAAGCTCATTGCTGACGTGTATGGTTCGCAATTTAGAGACGGTGCGGCAAGGAGCGGGCTGTTCTGTGCTGTCTATGACATCATCAACAGAGTGACGTATGATGACGAGATTGACGTGTACCTGACGGCGCGACACGTGCAGACTGTCAGACCACAAGCAGTGGCCACGGAGGTAACGCTGTAAAAGACCCTAATTTACTATCACAACATTTCTCCCCGGGGTCACTTTGACGTGCTTCGATGTGTTGTGAAAATTATTATAGTTTTTTTTTTTTTCCTCTCACGCAAAACGACCTCGCCAAGTGATCACGGGTCGATCTGGTGTTTTAGTGTTTACGACGCTACGTGACCCCGGGTGAAGGGGTCATTTTGATGTGTAACACAGGACAATATAAAGGCTGTTATGTTCAGCTTTGTTATTTAACCCTTTTAGCCCCAAGGTCCCATTTCTTAAGTGTTGGAGGTGTTGCCTTACCACTATGTACCAGTTGCAGGAGATGGCTCGACCATGATAATTCAAGGGTAGTGCCAGATTATCTTGGCGCCTGAAGGCGCCAAGCTAATCTGGCACTACCCTTGAATTATCATGGTCATGCCATTTCCCGCTGTAGGGATCCGAGGCTAAAAGGGTTAATCATTCGTATATTGGTCTTTTTCGAGGGGAGTAAAGAGTTAATATACACTGACAACTGAATAGCTCGCAGTGTCAGCCTGTTCACCACAGTACACCGAATTTAAAATGCCGTTACGCATACACCTGACGACACATTTCAGCACCTTTTGTATTTGTTATGTCTTGTCGACGCACCTAATGAATATTAACAGCAGTTTGGACACGCAACAAAAGCACGCGTGTAATAGTACTTAGACATCATGGTTTCAAGAAAAATGAAGCCAGTTTCAAATGGTGTTATCCGCTATTTAGTGTCTGACCAAACATGAGACGTGTGATTAAACAACGTAGCACACACAGAAATGTCCGTCTTGCGATTTTTTTTATTCTGGGGGTAGGTAACTTAACCTGGTCATATTGTAACGACTACAAAATGGGGAAAAATGCAGTTGAGAGTGCTATAAATAGAAATAGAAATACTTTACTGTGACGAAAATAGATTTTCGAAATGTTAAGACGTTTGCAAAATATTGACCGGCTAATCTTTGTCTTTTTTTTTCTTTTTTTTTTGTGGGGGGGGGGGGGGGGGGGGGGGGGGGGGCGCGGTGAAAACTGGATAAGTACAATATGGCTATTACTCATTCAGCCCGGAGCACGTATTTCACAAATTTTAGAGGCATTATTTAACGACTATGCACCTGTTGCAGGAGATGGATCGACCATGATAATTCAAGGGTAGTGCCAGATTAGCTTGTCGACGACAGGCGCCATGTAATCTGGCACTACCCTTGAATTATCATGAACGACCCATCTCCTGATGTAGTGCGTCAGGGCTGAGTGGGTTGAGTAGTTCGGGTTTAACGTCCACGGCACCGAAGTGATAATGGACGGCCCTGACGGGCAGGTTATGGAGGACAGGGAAATCTATTACCTATGGAGTACGACCTGAACACTAATCAACTAAGGCGCACTCCAAATGTGCCACTTTGATTTACCAGGACCTTTCAACTGACATGCTATTCAGTGAACAAGCCCGTCTTTTCCCCTGGATGCTGGGGGGTTTAAACACGTCACCATTTTCTAGTGTGTAACTGTGGCGTGCAGAAGGTGGCTGTAGCTAAAACAAACACCTAACAGTCTATGTGAAGCCGTTAAGAGTGATTTCCTGACAGAAGGCCATGAACCGGTGCGTTCAACCCATGACACCTGTGCGCACGACAGAAACTTCACCTCCCAATTTCTCTGGCTTCGTCTACATTGAGTCTGCCATTCTGGGGTCCAAAACTGGGCAACATTAAGCACAGTGTATCAGACTTCAATATGAACTCATTTTTTGCCTATTATTATTGATAATCTTTTTTCCATTTGTTTAGATGTTCCTTGAATACAAAGCACAAATCTCGCGCACATTTTAGAAAAAACATCACCATTGTATACCAGCTATGCATATCTCTGCGGAAAACAAAAACCGCCCTACTTAAGCAACGCATGTATTTATGCTTCAGAAAAGTCTAAATATGTTATAGATTATGCAGTTTGTCAGAGGTTTTGAGGACGATTTTTGATGTGACCTGCCGTTTCTTACCACTTGCAATGACGTTAACGCATTCGAGATGTGCCGCCTCCGGATACGCGGCTTAAGCCGCGTATCCGAAGGGGGCACGTCTCGAATGAGTTAACATGTGTACCAATTAAAATAGGAATACGGCGGGGTACCCGGCGTGATAACTAGGCCTGTGTAGCGTTTCGTAATCATCTGTAACAGAAGTGTATCTTTGAACAGTTACGGCAGTAGTGGGGTTCAGTTTGTATTTGTAAGTATTCCCAAGCCTTCAAGACTTTCTATTTTGTTTTTATATTTTTCTGCTTATTTGATTTTCGTTTTCCACTTCAGACGCAGTACCGTTTCCTGTACCAAGTTGCCCAGGAATACATTCGTCACCTCAACATCTACCAGAATGCAGGAGTCGCATGAACTGTTTTAGAGATGCGTGTTGTTAATACAGCCGGGTCTAATGACTTCCAATAATCCCTGTATCTAACATGGCGAGAAATTCGATTTTTTTTCCTTAGGTTGTTCTTCATCGGAAAATAATTTACGACAAAAAACGTTGGATAAACCATGCCCACAAAGTTCCCTCTATATGAGCATAGACACGCATTTTCACACTTTTAGCACACTGTGCTTGCAGGCATAAAATGAAACAGGGACTAGTTCCCCAAAAGCTTGTCCTTTTTTTTTTCCTTTTTGTTTAAGCACTCATCATTGGATTCAGCCTGCCCGTTACAGCTTCAAGAAGAAATACGAACAAGCAAACTTTCCCCCGCCCGTTGCACATTAAATTTCTCCTGCATATTGCTGTCAGTTGAGTCTGATGCCGGCCCGTTGACCTTAACCCCTTAACATCCAGTTGACGCAGACTGTACACATAGCAAAGGGGAATTACCTAGTCGTTCTGCGCTGGACATGCAAATGGTTAGATCCCTTGCCCCCTCCTACCAGGCACCCAGTCGCCAGCCCAAAGAAAGATACGCATGTAAAGAACAAGACGATCATATACATCGATTGTGTTTCTGAAACCTTCGCAAGATATAGAGCCCACACAGTCTGGGGAACCCGGATTGAAGATGGTGTCAGCAAGAGGCATAAATCAACTTGAACACCCGCAATTGCGGTGGCTCATGAGGATCTATCATCTCTTGCCGTTTTATGTTTACTCGGAAAGAGAGTGTTGCGGTACTTTCTGTTGTGTATAGCAACGGATTGTTTAAGCAGTTTTAAAGGCAGCAGAGAAACTGTTTATGAACTGAAGAATACGGAGTTTACAAATATTTCTGGAAGTATTGAGACGCTGGAAAATGGTGCCAACGTTACACTGCATCCATGTCTGTCTCTGTAAAAGTTGGGCGTGGTGGGGAACTGTGTCAAATCGCAAAGATTTTCAGGCATTCAAATGAGGGGTCTGATGGGGGTGGTTCTCTTTTGAGGCGTCCTGGGAGACATTGCGCTGTTGTGTTTTCTGCAGCTTCACATCAGACCAGCTTATGATTGGCCCAGAGAAGCTTCAGGTACATCGCGGATCCCCCCCCCCCGCCCCCCCCCCCCCCGCCCCCCCCCCCCCCCCTCCCACACACACACCACATACACACACACACACACACACACACACACACACACACACACACACACACGCTCACGAGAGAGAGAGAGAGAGAGAGAGAGAGAGAGAGAGAGAGAGAGAGAGAGAGAGAGAGAGAGAGAGAGAGAGAAGGTCGGGGTGTAATTTACATATTATTAGCCTTTCGTTTGCCGGTGCACCCGAAATCCCGTCACCTCTACACACTGACACCGCCCGCGATGTTCCGGCTGACTGCACTGATGAGATTAGTGCAGTCTCATCTCTGACCAAAGTCGCCGTCATTGACGTTCCGGCTGAATGCACAAAGCAGATTAATGCAAGCGCTACACACACCCCGTAACCACCAGCCCCGGAAGCGAAACACCCGGTATCTGAATCTGACAAAACTCACAGAACTCCAGCCCAGTCTATAGGAATTAATGCTGACGTGTCGGCCAGTGACTCAACTGACGTCAGTGGATCCAAAGGTGCCGACTCTTCAGTCCCCAGCAGCGCCTCGGGAGATAACAGCAGTCCCTCTTTATCTGACCTGATTACTACTCATGCGTCTTTAACCCAGGTCAGCCAGTCGGCCATTACACTCCACCAGCCTTGCGACCTCTCGACAATAACTCTAGCACAAATAGCACAAAACCCAGAATTGACGTGCGTTGCGCGAATGCAGCAGCAACTAGCTCTAAACGTGGCTACTATTATGTGCCTCCAAAACCAGCCACAGGAAGTGCGAACTGAAATAGCTAATGTCAAGAACCAGTGTGCTGCACACACTAAGACCCTTGCAGAGATGGACTGCGTTGTGCGAGATAACGAGGTCAAGGCGAAGAGTGGGAGAAACTGAGGCAGTTGAGGAATATGCAGAAAGCTGTAGAAGGACTCTCAGCGGACCATATCAGGCTCAATAAGAACGTGACTCAACTGGCATACAGTAGAGAAAACCATACCAGTAGACTAAAAGACCTAAAACAAAGCAAGTGAAATCCCTGTCCAAAGCCAGTGCCTGCAGGAACACCAAGAGCTTTCAACCAGCCAAGGAAACCCCCAACGCCTCCAAATGCTCACCCGAAGAAGATAGCGTCTCACACTTTTCCTAACGAACTTAAATATGCCAAAGTAATTCCACTTCCAAAAACAAAAGATCGTTCTGACCCTAATAATTATCGGCTAACTTCTGTATTATCTGTTGTGCCCAAACCACTGGAACGTTCATAAACACCTGCTTGCTTAACTAGAAAACGGTAAGCTCCTCCACCCTCTCCAATCCGGATTTCGCCCGCAGCATTCATGTCACATTGCACTTACACGCCTTGTTGACACATGGCTCGATATTATGAATAAGTCACAGTTAGAGTAGTCTTTCTATATTTTTAAGAAGTCTTTTGATCTGATTGACCACACTATTTTGACTGCTAAGCTTCACAAATTACTCAATAACGAAGACGCAGTTGCGTTTTTCACATCTTACCTTACTAAAAGAAAAAAAAAAAAGGTTCTTGTTCATGGCTCACACTCCTCTCTCAAAGATGTAAGCTTCGGAGTGACCCACGGGTCTGTACTGGGCCCCCTACTGTTTTAATTATTTATCAATGATTTACCTCTACATATTACTTGCCAAGATGTGCTATGCGACCTTTTTGCTGATGACACCTCAAATCACACTACTAGTAAAGATATACAGATAATTTCCGAACTTACAACAAAGTCTGCATGAAATATCAGCTTGGTGTATAAACAATTCTATGGTTGTTCTTCCAACCAAAACAAAATCGATTGTAGTCGCCACGCGCCAAAAACAGCAGAGAACACCTCTATTACTTAAGCTTTCACTGAACGGTAGCCAGGTAGAACAGTTAAACGAACATCGTGTACTAGGGATTACAATCGACAGTCAGTTAAAATAGCAAGCTCATACAGACACCTTATGCAAAATAGTAGCAAAAAACTCTTTATGTTATCAAAACTGAAATATTATACTAATTAAGTAAACTATTTTATAACGCTCACATACGTTCTTATATCGATTACGCGTCAACGGTATGGGATGGATGTAGTGAGGTCCATTTAAAGAGACTCTATTCCCTACACAGACGAGCGGCCGAAATAAAATGCCCTGATCCACATCTAACCACTGAATAAAAGCTCTTTATTTGAGACCTCCTGCCTCTTCAAGATCATTTCAAATATAACAAACCAATCTTTATGTTCAGTGTGGAAGCGCAAAACACCTGCGTACAACTCCACTTTGTTCCGCAGGTCTGAGTCCAAGCTTAGAAACATCATAAAGCTTTTCATAGTCCCAAAACCAAGGATCTATCTATATAAAACTATCTTATCCTTTTCAGGGACACTTATCTGGAATGCTCTTCCAGACCATGTAAAATCCATCTCCTCAGTAGCCTCTTTTAAAAAGGGTCTCTGTAAGTATTTCCTGGATCACTCAAAGGGATGACTTAACCACTTGTATTATATGTCTCTTTCTATGCTGGGCCAATTTTATTCCCAATTAAGCCTGTTATCCTTTTCATTTATCATTTGAACTACTTAGCTCTATGTGTGGAGGGGGCGGGGTGGGAGGTGGGGGCGGTGGGGGGGGGGGAGGTGTGTCTATGAGTATGTATGTCTATGTGAACAGTGTTGTCAATTGTTTGCAATTATTATGTTTTACTCATTTGTATGTATATTTGTAGTAGTCTTGTAGTTGTTACCAACGGCAGGTTTGTAAAATGGCTGTGTCGATGACGATGTAAAATAACGTTTCTTTGATTCATGGATTCATGATCACGAAATGCGCGTCTTAAGCAGCAGTATATGTCTGACGTTTGATTGAATAACAGAGATGTAAACTGGACCAAATAATATAGGCACAAAGAACGCAGAAGTGACAAGAGACATAAACCCTCATGAGCCCCGAAGTCGCACTAACTTATCGAAGTCGCACTAACTTACCGAGAATAGCGAGGGCTCATGAGGATTTATGTCTCTTGCAGGTGGCTAGCGTTCGCTCTGCCCCGGCAGTGAGGGAGTTAAATGTAAATGGTGCTGGGTGTGGTACATGATAGGTGGCTTCTAATCCACCAGTGCAGTTTTGATGAACATGACGTGCCGTGGGTTATTGCGCAATGTGGCGCCTGCATCAGCCTGTACTAGCCTTTATATGTGAGATTACTGTGCGCCCCTATTTGTGTTTATGTCATGAAGTGGATTTGTCTCCCGTGCCCGTTTTCATATGATAGCCTTTCAGGTATGTTTTGGTCGAAATGATCTACTCTAATCACGAGGGAAATTGTTTCTAGAGGTAGTTTTCTGTATCTATTTATTAATCTTTACTGTTTGCGAATTTTTGCCACAGATGTCTGTAATATCTATTGTACAGGTTCCGAATATCGACTCTGTTCACGTTTATATAGGTCTCAGCTCAAAGCTATTTTCAGCGGTATATTCTTCAGTCAGCCGTATATTGTACACAGGGTTAGCAACCTTCTATTATTCTTATTATTAGTAGTTGTATTTCATGTATTAATTGCTTTAATCTAGTGAAGCTGTTTACTAAGGGAGACTATCCCTTCCTTTATTCAGTTTCGCGTCTATATTATGGTTGTCCCCCTTTTGCCTCGGGCCTGATGAAGGCCGTCTTATTCATAGGCGCCTGATGGACGAGTGGTGCTTTAACTAAATGCAAATCCGCTGCGCCACCGGGTGCGAGCCACCGCGTCCTCTAGCTCAATTCAGAATACAAGGGATGAAACGAAAGGCACACAAAGCGGCGAAGCAACATGATTCCAGAGCAGTTGTCAACTCTCAAATCAACCATCCGCCTAAAACCTCGAACTGAACAAACTCGGTAGACATTTTTCCACAAATCTATACCAACCTTGTCCTCCGATCAAAACTGATAGTTAAGTATCAAAGCTTTTTGCACAGTCAAGCATCATTCATAGCAGACGTCGAGTTGAAGGGTTTTAGATGTGGCTGGAAATACGCCCCATGGTTACTTTTCATTGGATTATGTAAATTAGCATATCCAATAAAATTAAAACAAGAGTGCATCTTACTGTCGACCTGAACTTGTGACCTGCACGCAGCAGTTGCTTTAGGTACGTATTCCCCCAGTTCAAAAAGATCTACTTTAATAGAGTCTGGTTTAAACACTGCTCAATTGTCAATATCTTTTCGAGTAATTCGCTTCGACTTTACAGTAAACACGACAAAAAACAATGGATGCACTGCAGTTCATAGTAGCCTCTTTCACGACACTCTCTCTCTCTTGGCTTGACTTCGCGAACGAAGATTTTATAGGAGTTGCCCACGACGTCTGCAGGCTTGTTCGTGGCTGCGGAGGCCAATCCGAGACAGGCAGGTTCGACCGCAGTGGCTGCAGGGGAAGGTATGGCCAGGGTTCTGAGCTGCAGCATCTCTGTTTTTTCTCCTGAGACGCTTGTCCTTAAGGCTAGCTCTGTGAGAGTCCTCAAAGGAGACAGCTGCCTTGTAAATGGTGGAGCGCCAGGTGTCACGGTCCGCAGCAAGCGAAGACCACTGGTGGTGGTCGATTTGGCAGGCACTAAGTGACTTCTTGAGACAGTCTTTGTATCTCTTCTTTGGTGCCCCTCTGTCACGGTGTCCAGTAGCAAGCTCGCCGAACAGGGTGATCTTTGGTAGGCGATGATCCTCCATCCTGGAGACATGCCCCGCCCAGCGGAGCTGTGTCCGCAGCAGCAAAGCCTCGATGCTCACAGTTTCAGCCTGTTCAAGGACCTCGACGTTGGTGACATAGTCACTCCAGTGAATGCCCAGGATGGTACGCAGGAAGCGCTGGTGGAAGCGTTCGAGGAGTCGTAGTTGGCTGCGGTAGAGGGCCCAGGACTCGGAACCATACAGCAGGGTGGTGAGGACCACAGCTCTGTACACGCTGATCTTGGTGCCTGTTTTCAGCTGTTGGTTGTGCCACACCCGCTTGAAAAGTCGCCCGAAAGCGCTGTTCGCTTTTGCCAGCCTGCTGTCAAGCTCCTTGTCCAGCTTGGCGTCCGACGTGATAATGCAGCCAAGGTAAGTAAACTGGTGCACTGACTTTAGTTCAGACTCGCCAATGGTGATGTGAGGAGGGCGATACACTGTCTTGGGTGCCGGCTGATGGAGGACCTCTGTCTTTTTCAGACTGACCTCGAGTCCAAAGAGCTGGGCAGCATCTGCGAAGCAAGACGTGATGCGCTGCAGGGCTCTCTCTGTGTGTGCAACGAGGGCAGCATCATCAGCAAAAAGCAGCTCACGAATCAGTTGGTCTAGGGTTTTCGTGTGGGCCTGCAGTCGTCTGAGGTTGAACAGGCTGCCATCGAGACGATACCTGATGTACACTGCATCGTCATCATCGAGGTCCACTGTGGCCTGCTTCAACATCATACTAAAAAAGATGGTGAAGAGGGTCGGTGCCAGCACGCAGCCTTGCTTTACGCCGTTGAGAATAGGGAATGGTTCTGAGAGGTCATTGTTGAGTCTGACCTGGCCTTGTTGGTCCTCGTGTAGCTGGACAATCATGTTGAGGAACTTTGGGGGACAGCCAAGTCGCTCCAGGATCTGCCACATGCCTTGCCTGCTCACAGTGTCGAACGCTTTTGTTAGGTCGACAAATGTTACGTACAGCCCTTTGTTCTGCTCGCGGCACTTCTCCTGCAGCTGTCTCAGCACAAAGACCATATCGGTGGTGCTCCTGTTTGCTCTGAAGCCACACTGGCCCTCTGGGAGTTGGTCTTCAGCGATGGCAGGTAGCAGCCGATTCAGGAGCAGCCTTGCAAGGATTTTCCCAGCAATGGACAGCAGGGTAATTCCCCGATAGTTGGAACAGTCAGACTTCTCGCCTTTGTTCTTGTACAGGGTGATAACAACTGCATCACGGAGATCTTTTGGTAGTGTTCCTTCCTCCCAGCAGCAGAGAAAGAGGTCATGGAGCTTGTTGTGCAGTGCTGTGCCTCCATGTTTCCAGATCTCTGGCGGTATTCCATCAATGCCTGCTGCTTTGCCACTCTTGAGCTGGTGGATGGCTGTGAGGGTCTCTTCAGCGGTGGGCGGTTCGTCCAATTCAACCTTTACTGGGAGGTGTGGGATTTGTAGGACGACTGCTTCTTGAACAGTGCGCTCAGCGCTGAAGAGGCTCTGAAAGTATTCCGACCAGCGGTTCAAGATGGAGGTATTATCTGTGAGGAGTGCCTGGCCATTCGCGCTTCGCAGGGGACTTTGTACCAGGTGCCTGGGGCCATACACTGCTTTCAGTGCTTCGTAGAAGCCCCTGTAGTCACCATTGTCAGCGCAAAGCTGGGTCCTCTGTGTAAGTCTGGTCCACCACTCATTCTGGAGATCTCTGAGCTTGCGCTGGAGACTGCTGCAGACGAGGCGGAAGGCAGACTTCTTCACAGGGCAGGAAGGCTGGGCTAGGTGGGCCTGATGGGCGGCTCTTTTTTTTTTGCTAGGTGTTCCTGGATCTCTACATCGTTTTCGTCAAACCAGTCTTTGTTCTTCTTTCTGGCGAAACCCAAGACTTCTGCAGAGGATTTTGCAATAGCAGTTTTCAGTTGTTCCCAAAGTGTTTCAGGGGAGGAGTCTACTGGGTCCGCTGTGTCTTTGAGCCTGCGCTGTAAATCTGTCTGAAAAGCAGCTTTCACATCGTCACGCTGAAGGCTGGCAACATCAAGCTTTTTCTTGGGGGGCCCCCATTTCTTGGGTTTTGGCTTGAAGTGGAGCCTGAGTTTGCAGCGGACAAGGCGGTGGTCAGTGTGGCACTCTGCGCTGGGCATCACTCTGGTGAGGAGGACGTTACTGCGGTCCCTCTGACGCACTAGGACATAGTCGATAAGGTGCCAGTGTTTGGAGCGAGGATGCATCCAGGTGGTCTTTCGACTGTCCTTTTGCTGAAAAGTAGTGTTGGTGATGACCAGTTGCTGCTCCGCACAGAACTCCAACAGTAGGCGGCCATTGTCATTGCAGTTCCCGACGCCATGCTTGCCGAGGACTCCTTTCCAGGCTTCAGAGTCCTGGCCCACTCTGGCGTTGAAGTCGCCAAGGATGATGACTTTGTCGTCTGCAGGGGTACTCTGTAGGAGGCTGCGCAGGTCAGTGTAAAACTTGTCCTTTTCAGCAGGCTCTGCCAGGAGGGTTGGGGAGTACACACTGAGAAGGGTGACGTGTTGCTGGTGTCTCAGTGGGAGGCGCATGGACATGATGCGGTCTGAGTGGCCCGTTGGTAGGTTTTCCAGCTTAGTCGCAATGGATGTCTTGACCATGAAACCCACGCCTGAGAGCCGTCTTTCTGATGCAGGCCTGCCTGACCAGTAGAGGGTGTACCCAGCACCAAGTTCTTGGAGGCTGCCTTCTTCCGGAAGGCGTACTTCGCTGAGCGCGGCGATGTCGATGTTTAACCTCCGCAATTCATGGGCAATGAGGGCGGAGCGACGTTCAGGGCGTCCGCTGTCTGCTTTGTCGAGCATGGTTCGGACGTTCCAGCATGCTACGTTGAGTCCGGTCGTGGTCGTCATGAGAGTGGATCCGTTATTCTTTCTTGTTTTTTGACCGCAGGAGAAGATGCCCGTTGACCGCGGCTAGGCAACTGGGTTACGAGGGGATGAGCTTTGGTTAGGCCACCTTTTCTAGGCCCCTCTCCGTGTGGAGCAAGCAGTGCTGTCCCTAGAGAAGGCTGCTTGGTCGTTCAGGGTGTGCCGAGTGATGTTGTCATCCCCAGGTCAACATCAGGCGACCAATATCCTGAACCGCCTGCATGCAGGTTTGGGACTGCGGCTTCCAGTGACATCTTTCACCTGCCGTTTCGCCCCTCGCCCGTCGCTACAGGACTTGGAATGGTCAGTGTCATGGTCCGTGGACGTTTCCTAAAGCCTGCGCGGTGGAGCTTTTTGGTGGAGTGCAGTGTGCGCAGTAATGGCCCCACCCTTTAAACCCTTGGTTCATCTGCCATGGCCTAGCAAGCTACTAAAGGGTTTAACGTTCAACTGTAGATGTTGAGAAAGAAGCCCGGGGTACTTCCGCCACAACAAGAATTTCGCGGGTGTACTTTGTTTCCTCCCTTGTATTCTGACTTGAGCTAATTTACGCGGTGGTCGCGCGCACGCGGTGGCGCAGCGGATATGCACTATTCAAAGCACCACTCGTCAGGCTCCTATGGTCTTAGTAGGACCGACATCTTGCTAATGAAATTAAATTATGTTGGACGACACCATACTTTTGCCTTATGATTTTGCTGTTGTTGCTGTTCAGTCTGGTGTTCCGTTTGCTGTTCCGTCTGGTCTCTCTAAATAGAGGAGAATCGAAGAGAAAAAACGCGACAAAACCACAGATAAGTTTACCCACATTTTCGGACCAAGATGGCCGGCCATGGGTCGAAAAATTGAGTTAAGGTCTCTGTCGTGTTCAATCTGTGTGTATGTGTGTGTGTGTGTGTGTGTGTGTGTGTGTGTGTGTGTGTGTGTGTGTGTGTGTGTGTGTGTGTGTGTGGAGGGGAAAGGGGTCGGATGCGACGAGTGCGTGTGTGTGAGTGGGGGGTGGGGGGGGGGTGGGGTGGGGGACGCTCTTTCAGGTGATAAGGACTACCAATAGCTCAAGTTATACTCAACTTATTTTGTTAAACGGTTTCACTTTGTATGTATTGCGTGACGTACAAAGAAATCTGGAAATCTGGACACGCAAACAGACTAATCCCTGTTGGGGCGAAGGGTTAGGGTTGGTTGGGGTGGGGGGTTGCGTTGTCATAATTTAGATTTTTGCGTATGTATTATATCAGCAAGTAAATAAAGATGCATTTTTTTCACTATGAAGTGTCGTGTTTGTTATCCGTCGTTGCATAAACAAAACTTGCATATGGAAAGAATAAAACATAAATCCTTCTAAAAACGGCGGCTGTTTGTCGGTGTGTGTGTTTGTGTCTGTGTGTGTGTGTGTGTGTGTGTGTGTCTGTGAGTGTGTTTTTTGGCGCCAAAGCATAAACGTTTAAAGAACAGTATTTGTACCACCATCACCACAAACAACAACACGATATTCATCAAGTCACAGAAGCAAAGTGACGTGTAAACTTCAGTTAACTCATTCAGCCCCGGCACACCACAGCTGGACATGGATCGAGCATGATAGTTCAAGGGTGATGCCAGAATAGCTTGGCGTCTATGGGTGCCAAGCTAGTCTGGAACCACCCTTGAACTATCATGCTCGATCTATCTCTAGAATTATAATACAGTCCTTCAGAGCGCACCTTCAACATGTGGGGATGTCGGTCCTGGGGTAGAATGTGTTAAATAATCTATCACGTGACCACATAATACACGGGTATTAGAACAACAACAACAAAATAATAAACAAAAAACAATTAAAATTATTGACATAGGAGGAAACCGCCATCAATGCCGGTAGAGAGGAAACAAAACACTTTTGCTGTAGGCATTGATCCTAATGAGGCCCGCCCAGATACAGGGGCTCATGAAGATATATGCCTCTGGAAAGCTGATTTTATGTAATGCAAATTAGGTTGGTCCTGCGTGCTTCAGAGATAATAACATCTAGTCGTGAATTTGATCTGGTTTCACTATGTGATTTCTATTAGTCCATAAGCCAGTCCTGGCTACCGTGACCCCCACCTCCCCCACCCTCTTCCGCCCCACCCCCACTCCCAGTACTCAATAAATGGGTTTCAAAGTGTCCTGAGGTCATACTAAAGTACACTTTAAAACCCATCTTTTTGAGTACTTGAGTACTGGGGGGGGGGGGGGGGGGGGGTGCACGGTAGACCGATTAGCTTTTGGACTATATCCTGTTGCAGGAAAGATTTTGCATTGTTCTGAATTAGATTGCTGACCCCGCGCGTAGCCGCACATGAAATTTTCAGCATATTATGCTGCGATATAAAGTATCATGCTCGTCACGAGAAGTACAGCAGCATTCATAAATGCATTGTTTCTGTGGAAGCTGTATAATCGTGCAGAACTCTTAGTGTGTGGATTGCGGGTGGCTGTTTCATGGGGCTGTAGTTTTCGCTAACACAATAGAATCGTTGTCTCGTTTCGTTTTACATCCTTACACAATGTTAATTTTGAACTGCCCGTTAACACTGCGTGTCACTGTCACCGTGTGCTGGCAAGAGTGATATCGTGCGAGTGAGTTTGTTGAGTAGTCGGGGCGGTGGATGTGATGAAGAGAGAGAGAGAGAGACGACTACACACCCCGACCACTCACCAAACTCACTCGCACGAAATCACTCTTGCCAGCACACGGTGACCGTGACACGCAGTGTTAACGGGCAGTTCAAAATTAAAGCGACCTTCTTCAGGCTATACACAGTTTTATTTTAAGCAACATTTCGTTTATAACTTGTTTTTAGTGTCTTATAACAAGGCTGCATAAAGGACCAAACTCACTCAGTCCCGACACTTTTTTTTTTTTTTTTTTGCATCCTGTCTCGGAAGACAATAGAGTATATGCGCTTGCTGTGTCAGTCACTGGAGTGACCTCTCCAGGGCGCAAGCCTGGGCGAAGTGTACGGAGATCCTGGGATGCCCAGTCGTCAAGATCCCCCTCTCGGCCTCTCTGATGTATCCAAATGAACGCAAAGCAGTACGTTTGGCACCAGTTTGGCTGCAGGAGCTGCCAGAACAGTGCGTGAATACAGGCAGCTGTCTTTGGGGCTCCACTCCTGATTTGAAGGGTTTACTCCCCCACATTTGGCCGTTGGATCCAACCTGATCTCCTCAGTCCTCTAGCCGTTGGCTGTCAGAAACAGCTCATCCGCCTAGTGGTGCAATGTGAACACCACCCCCTCACGTGGTTTAGCCCACCAGCTGAGGTGGTTAGCCAGGGTGTGGCGTTTGGAGCCAGCACGACGTGAGAGAGAGAGAGAGAGAGAGAGAGAGTTCCGACACACCACAGCAGGATACAGATTGACCATGATAGTTCAAGGGTGGTGCCAGGATAGCTTGGCGCCTATGCTATATTCTGGCACCTTCCTTCAACTATTATGCTCCACAAGTCTCTAGAATTGTAATACAGTCTTTTAGAGGGCAACATCAGAATTTGGGGATTTCGGCCCTGAGGCGGAATGTGTTAATGACTCTAGGAAGAGGCACAGATCCCCATGCCCACCCCCACCCCCCACAAGAAATGCACGGGTTCATGAGGTTCTATGCCTCTGGCAGCTGAGTGTTTGTTGTGTTCCGGCAGTAAACACGGCCCTGTGATGCCAAAAGACAGGAACGTAATTTGTATTAAATGTGCACTGCATTACAATCAACTTGGCTTTTAACGAAAATTTACATGCTGCCCTTCGTTGTGCAGACAGTTTAGCCAGACGTGTACTCTGCCTATCACTGTAAACGTTCACTCAGTACGCCGTCAGCCCGAGGCACCCAGTAAGCAAAGGTCCTCGGGCCAACGACGGCCGTCGAGTGCCCCGAAGGCGTTTTGCTGTTGGGGGAGAATCAGTCGTGGACGTACAGATGGACTATATATTTGGATGACGCTCGAATGAATAAGTAAATAAACGTGCTTTTCAGTCCCCCTCCCCCCCCCCTTCTCCACACACACGCCCCCCCCCCCCACCTCCCCCAGCCCACACTCCCCGCACACACACACACACACACACACACACACACACACACACACACACACACACACACACACACACACACACAAATACACAAAGACACCCCTAGTCCTTTTATTGCATTTGTTTATGCTGTGAAAACATAACGCGAATTACCCACTTGAAGATGTAGTGTTGAATATCACGGGCGGATCAGTTACCTCGAGGGGAGGGGGGGGGGCATCCAACTTTTTGTTGGTAATCATCATACTGATACAAAAGGCCTCTCCGACCCTAGACCTTGCTTCCAGGGACCGAAAATACTCGAAAGCGGGGGTAGAGGGGTGGGGAGGGGGGTGGGGGGGGGAGGACTGACTGACTGACTGACTGACTGACTGACTGAAACTTTATTTATCAAAGATTGAGATATTAGGCGCACAGGCCTTTCTTCCAATCTGTCCTTGCTACATCTACTGACATATAATAACAATCAAAGCTACTTTACACTCACAAACAACATCGAAAGTAATGCGAATTACAACAACACTACAAACAGCAACAATTATTTAACAAAACACACAGGTACCCATACGAAGATTTTAGCACGTGTCATAATATCCGTTTGCGGGAGCTCTCCCCATAAACTCCCACCCGGGGGGCACGCAAGTATACTTTCACTCGAATGACATGCTAAGCACATCGTTTGAATAAACTGTGCACCGGCACTGCATCCCCTGACCAGGTCTATACCGGAAGAAATCGAAGCACCCCCACAAACGGGACGTGAGCGTAAATGGTATGATAAAAAATAATAGTTGCATAAAAAGAAATTAAAATATATTATGTTTTGACAACATGAGATAATTAAATTTACGTTGCCTTGGATAAGTGCTTGTACAGTTTTGCTTTAAACGCAGCTAGGGAATTAACTTGTTGTAAATGCAGAGGAAGTGAATTCCACTGGAAACCACCTGAGTATGACAAACTGGATTTATACAAATCAATGCGGGGCCGTTTTATGCTCAGGTTGCTCCGAGAGGCGCTGTATCTCTTCTCAGTAAGAGTAGAGAGTTCCGATAAGTAGCCGGGGGCCTTACCGTTAAGAGCTTTGTGCACTAGTACGCACTTGTTAAATACTAAGTGTTTGGTCAAGAGGAAGGAGTCCAGCTGCCTCAAGCCTCACCTCAGTGGGTAGAGATGAGCTAGGAATAATAAGTTTGGCTGCTCTCCTGTATAGCGAATTTATTTTCTTGAACTGGACCACGCTGCAGCCATCCCAAACTGTTGAGGCATAATCAATGTGGGGCTTGATGTATCCATTAAAAAATAGTTTACGCGTGTTCAGATTAATGACCGCTTTCAGTTTAGACAGTAAAAATAATTTCTTTGAAATGGTCTTTCCGATGTGTATGAGATGAGGCTGCCAACTAAGTTGGTTATCTACAATTACCCTTAGTAAACGGTGCTGTTGTACTTGCTCTATGGGGACAGCTTCGAATGAGAGGTTTAGAGGCGCGGGTTGCAGCTGGTGTTTCTGACGTGTTGTGACTAGCATGCTTTTAGTTTTAGCTGGATTGACTATCATTCTATTTCTACAGGAGAAAGAGCATGCGTGTTAAGACTATCACCATTCGCCAAAATATCAAACAACAAGGGTGGGGGAGCTCCAACCCCCCCCCTCTACAGATCCGCCCCTGAATATATAGTGTAGTGAAGAGGAGGGCCATATTAGTAGACGCCTAAACAAACACGCACCCACTGACGTTAAGATGTTTGACATTGCTACGGCAGCGATCGGTATAAACCTACCGTATGTAAAGTCACAGTGTAACTCACTTTACTCCTGATCTCACTCTACATTAATGGAGAAAAATAAATTGTGAGAGCTACTGAAAAGAGACGCTAGGCCTTAACTCATTCAAGTCCGACACGCCTCGGCAAGACATGGATCGAGTGTAATAGTTCAAGGGGCGTGCCAAAATAGCTTGGCGCCCATAGGCGCCAAGCTATTCTGGCACACCCCTTGAACTATCACGCTCGATCTGTTTCCAGAAGTGTTATACAGTTCTCAAGGGATAACTTCAAAATTTTCCGGATTTCGGTTCTGGAGCAGAATGTGTTAACTTATGCGGACTAGTGTAGGACGTGAAAGCCAGCTGCATGCAGTTAGATTATTGTGCGCATTTCTTTTCACGACAAAGATGTGTTTTGTAAGCTGTATATTCAAATTGCACAAAACGTCATTGTAAATATTCATGCAAAAAATGTAGATTACAAAAAAAAAAAAAAAAAAATTACGAGTCCTTCAAACATTCAAATAATATCCGTGTACGTCTGTGTTCAAAGGCAAACGCCAGTAGTGTCTTCAGTGTTACAGTGAGCGACCCGACCATACTATGAATTTCACCCAGTACAATAGAACGTGCAATTGACCAAACCTTCCCTTTAACTCGTTCAGCCAGACGCAAGCATTTTCCCATATTTTGGAGGCGTCATCTAACGACTATGCACATGTTGAAGGAAATGGATCGACCATGATAATTCAAGGGCAGTGCCAGATTAGCTTGGCGCCGACAGGTCGACCAATCTCCTGCTGTCGTGTGTCATGGCTGAATGAGTGTTAAGTGGTAGAGTCGTAGTCGTAGTATGATAAACACACCAGACTCACGCACGTAAGGTTCTTTTTAAATAAACTTCATTCAGCTGCAACCCGTCACACGTGGCTCAAGGATGTAGACGGTTTGGCATTCTGTCTCGGAAGACAATGGGTATAATTATGCGCTTGCTGGGTCAGTCACTGGAGTGACCTCTCCAGGGCGCAAGCCTGGGCGAAGTGTATGGAGATCCTGGGGTGCCCAGTCGGCCTCGCTGATGTATCCAAAGGAATGCAAAGCAGTACGTTTGGCACCAGTTTGGCTGCAGGAGCTGCCAGAACAGTGCGTGAATACAGGCAGCTGTCTGCCTTCGGGGCTCCACTCCTGATTTGAAAGGTTTACTCCCCCACATTAATTTTGGCCGTTGGATCCAACCTGATCTCCTCCGTCCTCTAGCCGTTGGCTGTCAGAAACAGCTCATCCGCCTAGTGGTGCAATGTGAACACCACCCCCTCACGTGGTTTAGCCCACCAGCTGAGGTAGTTTGCCAGGGTGTGGCGCTTGGAGCCAGCACGTGAGAGATTAAGGAGATGGATGAGGACCAGTGATGCCCGTCCGTCCTATGTAGTACGCAGCTGCCGAACAGCAAAGGTGCTACCTCTATCCAGAGGATGTAGACAATACTGGAGTAACAGTTCTAGCAATATTTTAATTCAGCGATGCGATCTCCACACAATGCAATTCCAAATGCACCAACACTGATACAATGTCTCTTCTGCGAATGTCCACACTGCTGACACAAAGTTCCTGACACAACGTACGCCACCGTTATGCCGCGTCTCTCACAATGTACACCCTATACGGGCCACGTACCTACAATAACTGTGTGTCTCTACAACTGACAATGCAGGACAATGTACGAACGTGCTTTCAAACACCCTGTTTATATAATATAACCACTTTCCAGAATCATCTACAAAAATCACACAACGCAACCAATCAGAACGAAACACGCAACCGAAACTCATTAAAATAATCTTTCTAGAAAAACTACAATAGGCCACGAAAATTCGGCTGCTAACTTCAGCTCTAAATTCTAATGTAAAATGACATTTCACTAGTCGGAAAATTCGAGAACTACCGCGATCCTTCATAACACACAAGAAAACGGCTGCCAATTCACGCGCACAGTAAACAACTCTGACTCTTTGAGCGTCTATGAAACAATGTAGCGAAATGTCTCTTACTCTACTGACGACACACGTACGCGGTCACAAGACAGTGCGACCTTCTCGAAGTTTGTAACATAATAACAAAGTGAATTCCGCTCTACGTGCGGACGAAAGAAATCTTACTAAAAAGGTACGTGAATCGTAACCATGATAGCTCAAAATAAAGATCGGATCGTTTCCTACGATTAACACATTGTCACGGCTAGGGAGGGACAGACGAGATTGAAAGATAGAAAAGAAGTAGAACCCCCAAATGTCCCGACTAAAGAGAGATAGACGAGAATGAAGGTTAGGAGTAGAAGAGCGGAAGAAGACAGATAAAGAACCCTAGTGTCTTGCCTCAAGATATGTTACAGCTGAGCACAAGCAACACAACACATTTACTTTACACGTACACTCACTCTTTATTACTTATTACACTACCTATCCCCTTTCCTTCCTTCCCACACTTTCCACCGACACTCCCCCTCCCTGCCCCCTCCTCCTCGCTCCCTCCCGGAAAAAAAAAGAAAGAAACAACCAGAAAAAGTTAAACCAGAATTAAGTCTACTTTCACAGCATCAGCATTGCATCGAGTGGTGGAAACAAGCACTCCCCCACGCTACGCAGCACTGTTGCTCCACAATAACAATAAAAGTCAGGTTACAGTCCTCCGAACTGACGGCTGAAAAACGTCATTTACAACGTAACTGTTCATGTACCAGAATCATGGAACTACACCAAGGCAGAGTGAGTAACGGAAAGGCGAATAAGAATGGGACCACCGTGGTGAATCGACGAACGCCTGTGGACCCTTCCCGTCCGGCTTCCTTAACGGTCGTTCAGCTTCGCGGGCTCTCTTCCTCTCTCTCTCTATCTGTTCCCCTGTTTCCCTGGCGCTTGGTCTGGCCGCGTTGGTAACACGGCGGCTTCGACAGTATAGATGACCGCGCCCCTTCCCCGCCGACACCCGATCCAGCGAGGCGTGGTTGGTCCCGATGCTCGTCGGCCCTCCTCCGGTCCCGACCCCGAAAACGAACGCAAAACAAAAGCAGGAGCCTAAACGGCCTCGTAAGTAACGCAAACCAGTGGGTCATTAAAACAGCTAACCTCCCATACCCACCCTGCTTGGTTTACAAAAACGCTATCACTAACCATTCAAGCACTTGACCTTCACTCATATGACACGTGCTCTCCATAAAAAATTACACATAAACCAAAACAATAAAAGTTCTCAAACATTACATATAAAGCTTCCTAGCATTCTATGCACTTTTACAACAAACCAATACAACATTTCGCAACACAATTAAAATAACTGATAATTACAGAACCTAAACAATAACGCCAAAACCATACTTCCCCTTTACCACCCATCGCGTTCTCCCATCCTTTTCCCCGCACGATACTTCTGGACCTAACACATAGTACAAAACACCTATAAAAACATGACATTACATTCGCACGCGGGTTTTCTTTTTTAAACACTGTCCTCCTCTGCGACTCGTAACAACGCCTCCACCCGTAGGCAAAACAACTCCCAGTCTCCGGCCCCCAACGACCCCGGGACTGGGTCGGAGCTGTGTCACTGACTCCACAGACGGTCAATCACTGACTCCCAACAGTCAGCTAAGCAAGACAACTTGGTCCAACCGAGTACAGCTGCTAACTAAAATATCATTTCCTTGCTCCCGACAAGGTAAACTCGGCAGTGAACACACTACCGCATTTACTAGCGCGCCCCGCACGTGCAAAACAAAGAACACTAACCCGTCTCTACCAACTTGTAAACAACTGACTATTCCTGCGTAACCGGTGCTTCTGCAACTTTCGACTAGCTCTTTCAAAACAGTCACTAACCGTGACACACATGTATGCTCTCACAGGACAACACAACCACAATCGTAACAATGAGTTATGTATCTATCTATCTATATCCCGTAGTCTTGCCGACCGTTGGGGCACCACTGATGACTTGACAACCAGCTCCCTCCATTCCTCTCTGTTCTCTGCCATTCTCAGCGTATCGCCCAGCTTCAGTCCTGTCCACTCTGAGATATTGTCCTTCCATCTTTTCCTATGTCTTCCTCTTCTTCGTCATCCTTGCAGGATTGTTTTGGCAAGCCCTGCTGAACGCGTGACATGCCCATACCACTTCAGTTTGCGTTTTCTCACAATGGCTAATAAGTCTTCATAGGGCCCGATGGCTTGCCTGATTCTGCTTCCCACTTCCTCGTTTGTGATGTGATCTCTGTATGAAATGCCAAGCAGCCTTCGAAAACATCTCATTTCAGTGGCTTGTATCCTCCTTTCAAGGTCTGCTGTGAGGGTCCATGACTCGCAGGCATACAAGAACACTGAGATGACTAAGGAGCACATCAGTCTGATCTTGGAGCAGAGTGTGATGTTTCTGTCCTTCCATATGGTCTTCAATCTTGTCAGTGCTGTTGTTGTCTGCGCAATCCTGGACAGTATTTCTGGTTTTGATCCCTCATCTGTCACAATGGCTCCTAAGTATTTGAATTTCTTAACTGTTTCCAGTTTTTGGCCTCTAACCATGATTTCAGTGCTAATGCCACTGGCGTTATTGGTCATCAGTTTGGTCTTCTCTGCACTGATTTCCATCCCATATGCAATGGCTGTACTATCCAGCTTTTCCACCAGCTGAGCTAGCTCCTTCTCTGTTCCTGCAAGGCCATCAATGTCGTCCGCAAAGCGCAAGTTCGTGATTGTTCTGCCTCCAATACTGACAGTTCCTTCATGCTCTTTCAGAGCGTCCGTCATTATTCTTTCCAGGAAGATGTTGAAAAGAGTAGGTGAGAGCAAGCAGCCTTGTCTGACTCCAACTGTAGTCCTAAACCAGTTTCATATTTTGCTGTTGAAGCAGACTGCCCTAGTGGCCTTGTTGTAAAGGTTTGCTATGACTTTGATCAGGTTGGCATTGATGTTGTATAGCTTCATGGTGGACCAAAGGGCTGCATGCCACACCCTGTCAAACGCTTTCTTGAAATCCACAAAGACATGATAGAGGTCCTGCTGGTGCTGGAGGTATCTCTCACATAGAACTCTCAGGTTGAATATCTGCTCAGTTGTGCTGCGCCCTGGTCTGAAGCCTGCCTGTTCCTCAGCTATGATTTCCTCTGCCTGTGGCTTCAGCCTGTTCAGTAGGATCTTTAACATGACTTTGCTTGGGTGGGATATAAGACTGATCGTGCGATAGTTCTGGCATTGATGTAAGTTGCCTTTTTGGGGGAGATTTATTATAAGTGATTGGGTCCATGGTGTGGGCCAATCCCCTGACTGCCAGATTTTATTGCAGATTGTTAGTAAGGCGCTTATCGTGTCTTCTCCCCCTTCTTGGACTAGCTCTGCATGGATGTTGTCTGCTCCTGCTGCCTTCCCTTTTTTTCAGCGACTTCACTGCAGCCTCTACTTCTTCTCGGAGGATGGGATAGTTCCCATTGTTGGTCACGGGTGGGTTGACAAGTATGCCTGGGTCCCCTGCAGCTCGGCGGTTGTACAAATCTGAGCAGTACTCTGTCCATCTATTCAGTATGTCTTGGTCTTCCGTAAGACAGTTCCCTTTACTATCTTGAATGATCGAGGAGCGTCCTTGTTTTACACTGGTCAGGTCTTTCACCAGCTGGTATGCTTTCTTGCTATTATTTTTGTTCAGATTTTCTGCTACGTGTTTACACTGATCTTCAATCCATTTATTCTTTGCCTTTTTCATGCTTTTCTTGATATCCTGGTTAATTTCCCTGTATTGTTTAGCTCATTCTACGTCTGATTTCGTTTTCTTTAATTCTCGACGCTTGTCACATAGAACAAATATGTCAGCTGTACCCAAGGTTTCTTTGCTTGTCGGTGTTTGCCAAGGATCTCACTGGCTGTTTGGGTTACAACAGTGTTAAATGTGTCAATCAGTGTGTCCACGTCCGTGTCTTCTGCACCTAGAAGTAGCAGTGGTGCAAATTTTCCTCCTATCTTTGCCTGAAAGGCTTCCGCTACCTCAGTGTCTTTCAGCTTCTCGAGGTCAAACTTGATTCTGGTGGGACCCTGCTTGTTGACCTTCTTTAGGCGGAGTCGGAAGGTCATCATCACTAAGTCATGGTCGCTTCCAATGTCTGCTCCTGGAAAACTTCTTGTCTTGGCAATGTTCACACTGGTTTGGAAGCGTCTCTTCACCATGATGTAGTCAATTTGGTTATGGTGCTCTCCGTTCGGGCTGTGCCATGTCCACCTTCTGGATGCTTTGTGCGGGCCAAACGTGTTCATCAGCTTTAGATCATTTTAACTGGCAAATTCCAGGAGCCTCAAGCTTCTGTCGTTGGTCTCTGCATTGCAGTAGCGTCCGCATGTGCCTTTCCAGTTCCTAGCAGCATCCTCTCCTATTTAGGCATTCCAGTCTCCCTGCACCACAAGAATGTCTTTCTTGGGGGTCTGGTCCAGAACTTCTTGCAGTTGGTCATAGAAGTATTCTATTTCCTCGTCGCCATAGTCTGTTTTTGGGGCATAAACTTGTACAATGGTGATATTAAATGGGGTTTCCCTCAAGCGTATGGTGATAAGCCTACTGGAGACGGGCCGACAACTCATGACGGTGTTCACGATGTTTTGTGGACGAGAAATCCGACACCCTGTTCGTGTTTGTCTTCTCTGCCACTGTAGTACAGTTTGTGGTTTTCCTGGGTTGATGTTTCCCCAAGGTTTCTCCATTGTACTTCGCAAAGTCCTAGGATGGTCCAATGGTATCTGTTCATTTCATGTGTCAGTTCCTCTAACTTTCCAGGCGTTCTTAATTTTCTGACGTTCCAAGTGCCAATGCTGATGTTGTTTCTGGCACGGAGTTTTGATGGTGATGGTGCACCAGTAACACACTTAACACCTCTGCCCTGGCGCAAGACAGAAGGCGCGGTCCTTGTTCCGGGCGACGACCGATCCGGTATGGATTGAGGTAAGGTTGTCATTGCATGTGGTGTGTCTTGGGCAAAGGAACCTGGCGGAGCCCATCCCTCTCCAGGCTGTTAACCACAACCGAAACTCCACATAACTTGTGGCTCGCCTTGGTCCTGGACACGTGGCCGATGAGACCCTTTTTCGCCCTGAGTGGTGACTTCATCAAGGAAGTTCATACACCCAATCAGGTACCGTGTCAGCACCCTAGCCTTTGGTTATCCAAAACCTAACATGCAAGGCAGCAGGGGACTCGTGGAGGGCGGGGTCGTCTATGTCCCGTGCAGATCTGAACATCTGCCCACAGCCCCAATGAGTTAAAGAAGAGACAAAACATATCACTGCGAATGTCCAATGTATTTATTTTCGGCGACGGTGCGTGTGTGTGTGTGTAGCGGGAAATGACAATCAACAAGTGGCACAGCACACAATAAATAAAGACACTTTGAAAGGTAGCTCGCGTACTAGCGCTTTGCCTCAACATTGCACGCACGCTAGCACGCACGCATTCACCCCCTCCCCACTCCCCCTCACACACACACGCACGCACCCACACATTAACCCCCCCCTCCACCCCGGCACACACACACACACACACACACACACTCACGCACGCTAGCACTCACGCTAGCACACACCTCCCCCCCCCCCCCCCCCCACACACACACACGCGCACGCACGCTAGCACGCACCACCCGTCCCCCAACCCCTCCCCCCCCCCCTGCAACTGCACACACACACACACACACACACACACACACACACACACACACACACACGCACACACACACGAGCGCTATTTATTCGACACTTTACTATAATAATATTATGTTTAACTCGTTGGAGACGTGCCGTCTCCGGATACGCGGGTTATGCCTATATCCGGCTTATGTCGCGTATCCGAGGAGGCACGTCTCGAATGAGTTACCCCCGTTCAGTACCAGCAGACGCAGGCTGTGTTTTTGCAATCTTCGTTGATTCAACACCAAAAAGTCCTCGCTGTCCCAGAAACATAGATTGAAACTGGCGTAAGCTGCGAAGGCTCATGAGGATCTACACCTCTTGCAGTGGATGGTGCTCAACGTTTTATCAAAACTGAACGGGTTAAGGCGTGCTTAATATTTTCTCGTAACTGAGAGGGTTAATGAGTGTTTGACCGAGAATGTTGTCAGTAAAAAAAAAAAACAATTGTGACTGCGCCCGTAACATGATCACCTGGGCGACACACGCGCTTAGTTTACAATCAGCCTTAAGTTTTTCCACTTCCTCGTCGGTGGTATGATCAGAAGGTTGGGGAGGTGCTTAACATTCAGTGTCAGAGAGAAAGCATGGCAACGTGCGGTGTGAGTCTACTTGTTCTGATTCTTCTTGTGTTTGTGTCGTCGGGACAAAGTCAGGGTAGGTAAGACTATAGGAAGTAGATTAGACTGTTGAAGACATGTGACTTTAAATATGTATCCGGCCATGTTTATTAACCCTTTTTAGCGCCAACACCCTACAGGAGGAGATTGATTGACAATGATAATTCAAGGGTAGTGCCAGATTAGCTTGACGCTTGTCGGCGCCAAGCTAATCTGGCATTACCCTTGAATTATCATGGTCCATCCACCTCCTGCAAGTGGTACATAGTTTTTTAAGTAACACCTCCAAAATTCGGGAAATGCGCCCTTGGTGCTAAAAGGGTTAAGTGAATTGAGACATTTGACATTAATTTTGTACTTCAATCTTCTATTGTAAAATAAACGATATTACTACAAATCAAGTGTCCGCGAACATAAATATTCCGCTTTAATTTCGCCATAGAGACTGAATGTGGTAAATGACGGAATGGGACAGTCATAGATTATTGTAATATTAACGATTCAACTGAACGGAAGCGACTAGCGTGCGATCTTTATTACGTCATGTCGATCACAGGGAGGTTCAACCACCACGTCATCTGGACAACCACACGTCAGTAAATTGTCCAGAGAAAATTAAAACGTACGTTCAACTTAGACAAGCATTTTTTCCGTCCTCAACTGCTGATTATTTCAGTGCATGGCTACGAGCTGCGTCGCTTACATACCACGGGAATGATTGAAGATTTAGGCTCATTCATTTCAGCTGCCGGTCTGTGTTGTGTTACTGTTCTGAAGCTAACTTGTGATGAACAGTTTTGGACACGACACCAATACACGGCAAAATAACAGGCATTGCGGTGCAGATTCCTACGTCGGTGTGTAGTAGATAATGAGAATCTTACTCGAGAGGTTAACTCATTCTACCCCAGGACCGAAATCCCAAATGCTAAAGTTGCCTTCTGAACGACTGTATTACAATCCTAGAGACAGATCGAGCATGATAGTTCAAGGGTGGTGCCAAAATAGGCGCCAAGCTATTCTTGCACCACCCTTGAACTATCATGCTCGATCCATGTCTGTCTATGGTGTGTCGAGGCTGAATGAGTTAAACAACCTTAGCCTACGAGCAAAAGCTAGTAGGATGAGGACCTTGCGGATGAGATTGTCCTTATCACTATACTCAGGCCCTATCGTTCATTTTTTTAAAAAATATTTTCAACGCGAACACCCACACTGAGTCGTTTCCCTCGAAAGCAGACAAGACTGGTCACGTGATCCATAAAACCCACGAAAAGTGCATTCAAAACTAAACAAGAAAACGTTCACTACAGGAAATTGTTCGCAACCGTTTCCAAACCTGAACCCGTCCCTGATGAAACATTATATCCCGTGTACTAGACAGTTCTTGTTGTTCGCCAGGTTCACGCCGATAGCTTTCCAAGGGTTGTAACGACCGACCTATTTCCTGAACATCTATCAGGTTGAAGTAGGGGTATGCATTACTTTTATTAATTCTTCTTCTTCAAACACGTAAACAGTCGATTTTGCTAAAGATCTAGACAGAGAATGATGCAAATTTGACATGTATCCAACATTTCTGTTTTCATTCGGGATTTCGACAATAAACTATAGCACGATGCACATTTTTGCATCTGAACAGTAATTGATAAAGTATTTTTTTCAATATTGTTTTTGATTAGGTCAGACACTGTGCGATGGATATCTTACATCACGGACTTGCTCAGGTGAGTCTTATCTGCGGTAGAAGTCTTTGCTGTATGAATACCTTAGGTGATATACCTGGTGCTGTGTAATACACAAAAATAAACGAAAATACAAACAAAGGCAGGTATACACTGAATAAAAATAACTACAAGCAAACACATACACACACACACACACGCGCGCACACACACACACACAAACACACACACACACACACACACACATACATACACACGCATGATGATCTCCTGTGTGTATCGATGCCCATGTCCGTATGATGAAATACTGTTACATGCTTCTTAACATGCCAGAAAACAGATACCCAAAACAGTGTTACAAGATGTAATTTATGCATGATTCTTCAGGGAGATCGAACTGGGCTACACAAGTAAAGACTTTGTTATGTATGCACGGGTTTGGGAATGTATGGGAAATGCAGTTATTTGGAAACAAACCTCTGTTCGTGCCTATAATGAAAGATTGAAACCTGCCTTACATCAAACTGATTATAGGCACAGAGGCGTGTTTTCAAGTGACTGCATTTCCCATACATTAAATTCAGGAATTTGATAGATTTGCTCTGGATTTTGCGTCATATATAAATACATATTGTATGTAATTCCCTTCAATTTTCAGTTCGTTCTTGTGCGTTGATGTTATGTTATGTTGTGTTTTACAACTACCTTCATGTATTTTCTGGTTGTAAATTGTATTCTTTGTTCAAAGGGCTTGATGCCCTGCAAAAACTGAAATAAAAGTGTATTATTATTATTATTATTATTATTATTATTATTATTATTATTATTATTATTATTATTATTATTATATCTTTGCACATATCCTTTCTGTGCGGTTACTACATGAGTGGAATTTGCGAAGCCTTTTGCGTGGTTCCTAGAACCGTCCCTGCCGTCCGGGATTTTGCCTCCATGCGGCCCCGATGTGCGTGCAGTTTCCGCGGTGAAAGTTGGTGAAAGTGGAAAACTATAAATGACTGGGATGTTTTGTCATAACGCGAGCAGAAATATTGTTTCCTTCACTGCCTTGCCTATTTCATGACATGTTGGACAACAGAACCAACTATACAGTTTGAATGTCGTAATCTCAAAGACTGTTCTGCGCTTTTTCCGAAATCCCCAAATTTGGAAGTTGCCGTCTGAAGGAGCGTCTTACAATTCTAGAGAAAGATCGAGCAATATAGTTCAAGGTTGGTGCCAGAATAGCGTGGCGCCTATGGACGACAAGCTATTCTGGCACCACCCTTGAACTATCATGTTCGATCCATAACATTGTCTTGCTGTGGTGTGTCCGGGGCTGAATGAGTTAAGCAACACAATAATGTGACTCTTAGAAATGTAGAATTACTTGCTCATAACGCTCCGAACAGAAGTGAACAGACGTGCATAATGCCGTCAAGTAAAATGATTAAAAATGTATACACAAATTATTATAATGATCTTTCACCGCAGAAGAGGTAAGCTGCGATCAGAGCTCGATATACTCAGGCAGCCCGGGGTCCTCGGTAGACGGGAGAATGGGAACCTCGGCAGACTGCCACGCAGCCATAAACGGAAACACAAACACACGCTGGGCGAACGTAAACGGAACAGGTCCTTCAAACTGTTTTTCTACAGCGCTTCAGCAACACCCTTACTGGTGGGTCGACCTGGGACACACTGTCAACATCCACAACATCACCATGTACATCGAGTGTGAGTCATATAGACTCTGGCGTGAGTGTGTCAGCGACTTAAATTTCTTATAGTCTTTTAATGAAATTGAGTTATTCGGATGCTTTGCTATGTTTATTGTTGTTGCTGTTTTTTTTTTTTAATTAAATACTGAATTTCCGTAATCATCCGGTGCTTTCATCAAAATATATTTCCCTTCTCATTCCTGTAAGACCAATATTCTACCAACATTTCATGCTAAATTAAGTCTTAACAAATACAACAAGATGAGGACTTTATCCCAAAGTCTACCGTATTGTTTGGAGCTCACGTGCGGTTTTTTTTTTAGGAACATTCAGAGTTGTTCTTATTGTAAGCTTATCCTTCTGATCCATTTCCCTCCTCTCTAAGCCAACCTCTTGTCAAGACACACGCCGGCGCACACAAATAAAGACCGACACACAGTGCTTCACACCATTAGTACGCTCTGTGGGCTGGAGTAGCGACAGGACTTCTGAAGATAAAGATTAGCACGAGCAGCAAAATGACTTCACTTTAGGCTTCATGTCATGGCATCGCTGGTCTCACGACGCTGTGCACACTGTGACGAAATTGATGTTTCACGTCGCTCATCTGAAAGGCACGCTCTTTCAGAGCTGACTGTTTTGTTCCACACAGCCTCTTCCATGGCTTACTGTTTGGTGGGAGTAAATAGTGTCTCCAAAACTTGCAAAAATGAATTAATTATTATTGAAAAAGTCGAAGAGGTACAACGCTGGATTATGAAAACTCATTCAGTGTCTCCCTTTAATCCCCCTCCCCCCGCCCTACCCTCCCTCCCTCCCCCCGCCCCGCCCCCCCCTCCCCCCGGGCATGATCTGCACGGCAAAGGCGCACATAAACACAAACGGCAGAATGGGACACACAAACACAGGCGGCAGACACACGGCGCTTCCTATCGGTTTTACGTTCTATGGGCTGGCGTACCCACAGCCATTTTGAAGAGTAAGGTGGAAAGGCCCATGCCCACAAAACCTCTTCTGTATTAGCTTGCATGCATATTCCACCACAGTACGTTAGCAAATAGCATGCACACGAAGAGAGACTGTCTTTCTAAATATAAGACACTGACGTGCTGGTGATTTGCGTCAATTAGGCCGAACATAGTATAAAACACTGTCGCGTTTGCTGCTTTTACGTCAACGTCACTGTTTGATTCTTCTGATAAAATCTAGGAGTCTTACTTCTAAAACTTTTTAAGCATTAAACTTACATTTCGAAAAAGCTGAAAAAGTGCGAAGCTGGCTAACGAACTCATCCTATTTCTTTCTACATCCTAGCCATATGCAAAAAATGAAGTGCATATAATCAAAATTGCGGAATCTTGGTCAACCGACTTTTTTTATTTTATAAACGGTCTTTTATGTCTTCAATAAGACATCAAATTACAATATGCTCGGAGGGTTTCTTAGCCACCAACTTTGTAAAGTATTTTGATAAGATTCAAGTTTGTGAGTGCAGTAATGTCGGACACTCTCGTGTTTACATACATAAGCACAAACACACACACACACACACACACACACACACACACACACACACACACACACACACACACACACACACACACACACACACGCCAAAACGACATTGGACAGCAAGGTTAGAGTGGCCAGACGTAACGTCATTTTTATCTTGTTATTTCTTTGCGAGACCAAGAGCCCCCCCCCCCCCCCGCCCCCCGCCCCCCCCCCCCTGTTATGTCCTTTGCATTCGACGGAACGCGTTCCGACCAGCCCCATCCTAAAGTCTACCGTATTTTCAATACGGTAGACACAAAATATCATTAACTGTCATTTAGATTAAGGGTTACTACATGCAAACATTACACGAAAAGCGTTTTGGTCATATTGTCGTTTGCTGATCAGAGGATGATTTTAAATACAGTTTACAAATTTAGGATTTACGATGTGGTATCAAGAAATGTATGACAGTCTGATGTACGCTGGATGCTGTACAGTACACATTCTGATTAAATGCAAAATGAATCTGATCCGACAGAAACACATTAGATTTATAGTCGTTGACAATACTGATTCGACAAGCGCTGTGCGGAATACAAGTCAAACGTTGTCCTTCTTTATGACCGTAGGAAACTGAAATTCTTTTGGACTTTATAACAATCCTCATGAACGAAATTTTATTTGACCTAAATATAAAAGAAGTGTTTTTTTGTCTGATTTTTTCTTGAAAAGAGTGAATCTTTGACAGCTTTGCACACTTCACCAGCAAAGGTGTGTCTAAACAACCATGTTTGGTAGAGAACAATTATCGGTAACTGAATAATGTGCATGGACTTTTCTCGCACACTAATGATTCAAATATGAAACGCTTTTAAAGGCATACTTGCGCCGTATTGACTTTTCCTATCCATACAACTTGCTGTCAACACTCGATATCTGACCAGTGCCATATGACACCAGTGAAATACGATGGCCATGCAGTTACGGCAGAGGCTGTATTAGTTGACATTACTTCCAAAATAAAGCCTGATCTGATAGCTCTATTTTATTCAACAGAATATTCATGGTACGAACAATGCTAGTGACAAAATGACATTGGCTATTCATCAAACACTTAAGTTTTGATATCATCGTTGTTTAGGCAGCGTTCTTTTGCTAAAGGCTTTAGCTAGGGGGAAACGACGAGCTATCATGTTGTCATCTAAATGTTGACTTAGTAATTTAAATCACAATACCTAACACAGGCTAGAGGTATTACTTCAAGTACCCGTATTTATTTTTTGTAGTAGTGTATTTGGGCATGGGGTCAGCGAGAGAGGTGGAACAAATATGGGATTGTTCATACATGGTGCAAGGGATAATACGACTTTCTCAGGTTCTTAAAGGCTAGTAGTAATTATCGGTAAGTATTGCGTTACTTGAAACATTCTGCCCCAGGAACGGAATTCCCAAATTTTGAAGTTGCCCTCTGAAGGACTGTATTAAAATGCTAGAGACAGATCGAGTATGATAGTTCAAATGTGGTGCCAGAATAGCTTGGCGCATACGGGCGCCAAGCTATTTTGGCACCACCCTTGAAATGTCATGTCTTGCTGTGGTGTATCGGGGCTGAATGAGTGAAGCCAACTGATTTTTGGTTTCACAGATCATGGACGTCTGGACAATGCCATCGTCAATCTGGACGGACAACACATCTTCACCTTCACTCCACCCAGCTACAGGCAGAACCCGTACTATATTACAAGTCTTTTGCCGCGTGCAGGCCGCAACATTTCAGTTCAGTATCCTCAAAACTTCACGGATAATGCGCTCGTGGTGCTTTGTGAGGTGCAAGTATGGGGTAAGCCATTTTAACCTATTCACTGCCGAGTTGATTAAGAACCACCTAAATGCAATAGGTATAGATCCTTATGAGCTCCCGCAGTTGCAGAGGCTCATGAGGATCTATCCTTCTTGCTAACACCGCTTTGTATCCGTGTCATGGACTTTAGCGTTGATCGAATTCACAAAACATGCGGAATAAGCACAATCTGAGTCAATTTGCGATGACGGGGTTAACATTGAACTTTTTTACCTTTCATCACTCTGCAGCATGCACTATGTACTCATATTTGTGCTTTCCATAGATCTAAACGTGTCACGATTGGAGCATCTAAATGTTGCGCTGTATGCTTGTAAACAAATGTATTCATTTGTTGAAATGTGCACAAAAAGAAAAACAAACAGTTTATTGTATCATTTGTAATTTTAAAAATTAGTTTCAGTACATATAAATGTTGTCTGTGTATAATGGTAGGTAAATCTCACAAAGGTAAATATTTACACAATGTATATGTTTAAAAGGATGCCCGCTGAACAAATATGGAGGGCCACGCTGTGAGCACTACTGCAGTGTAAATTGTAACGATAATGGAGGGGAGACAACTTGTGACTCTATCTCCGCGAACTGTATCAACGGTAAATATTGCATAAACGCACCGTGTCTGCCACTGTGCACGCGCATAATTTTCGCATTTAAATGTATTTTGTACAGGTCTTGACATATCGACAAACTGTTCATTGTACAATAATAAGGGTATTTACTTACATAAATGATACCAGGCATTATACCTACCTTTGCACAATTTTGCGAATCGGCTCAAAGCGCCACGAACTGAACCCCAACAAGCACGTCAAATGCAGGCACTCACTCTGAAGACATAAACAGTACAAGATAAACACAGGGCATTCACGTGGCGCTGAAATTTTGATCGTTTGTATTAGAATTTATAGTGGCCTGAAAACATGGTACTCTGACATAAACTGAAGATATTAATGATTTGAAATTTAAACGTTATTAATACTTAAATTTTAAATGTTGGAAAATCAGAAGGAGGAGACGATTCAAACACGTATGTCGCGAATGCGAAATTGTGTTGAGAAAAGACACATAAGTTTAATAATACTGCGACTTGCATGAGCAATAATACATTGAAACCCACAATTCAACCACAGAACATGAAATTTACTTATTTTAATTACTCATAATAAAACGTCAAGCATAAACTAATGAAATATCAAGGACAGAAAATGCGCATGTATTTCAAATCATGAGTTTTGTTTACAGGATGTAAACCCGGCTGGTGGGGCGGTCCATGTAACCAGGCGTGTCCCCAGAAGTGTTCCCCAGGACAATGTGACAGAGACAGAGGATGTCAGCAATGTGACGGCAAGTTTGCTGCACCGCTTTGTACAGGTGAAGATCCTGTAGAACACAGACATTCACAGAGACTCGCAGTTTAACCCTGTCAGTGCCTGATGACGGAAACTGGGTTAATTACTGCAGTCTTCGTCAGTTCAACTTCAACACGCCCTAGTTGTCCTAGGTACATGGATTCTAAGTGGTGTCAGCAACAGGCGTAGATCCTCATGAGCCCCCGCAATTGCGGGAGCTCATGAGGATCTATACCTCTTGCAGATGGGTGTGTTCTAATTTTCTCGACACTGAACGGATTAATTCTGCACTTGTTTATACTTCTACCGCAGATAGACGCTGCTTGCGCTCTCCAGTGTTCGTTTTTGCCGGTAATTCTCGCTATTCTTATTTGCAAATACCGGAGATAAAAGTAAAAGCCGGTAGATGATACCGATTAGAAAAGAGAAATACCGATTGCGGAGGTAGAGAGACTTAAAACTGTTGAAGAATACAGAACTTACAACGAGCTGATCTGATTGAACTGAGTGCAGGTGCTATTTTGGCCAAGTGCAACTAAAAAAAAAAAAAATATATATATATATATATATATATATATATATATATATATATATATATATATATATATATATATATATATATATATATATATATATATATATATATATATATATTATATATATATATATATATATATATATATATATATATATATATATATATATACCGATTGTCCCTCGCTCGAACTGTATATACCGGAAATAACTTGATCTGTGAGGAGTATCTCAGGGTTTGTACCGCAGGCCTGTGTTTAGAAACGTGTTTTATCTATTTGTATGAATTCATTATCAGCCTCACTGGGGCGGATCTGAGAGGATGGGGGTGGGAAGTGAAGCGGGATAGCGGGGATCGGAGATGGTGGTGGTGTTTCGTGGCGGTGTTTCGTAGTGGCGGATTTGAAGGTGTGTGCTTGACGGGGGTGCAGGGGGGGGGGGGAGACCTAGGGGTTCCGGACCGCATCCAAAAATCGTAAAAGAGAAGAGGAAGCAGTCACGCGTAAAGCTACTGTTTCAAAAGCACGAATACGATATCAATATGATCCGATACGGTGATGCAATTTTCCTTTCCCAAAATGGCGTCATTTTCATTCGAAGTCGGATGCTAATTTGTTTTCCCATCGGACATATGGAAACACACAAACATGAAAAGGACTACCACAAACTTGTCCGTTTGAGGCCTTCTTCTGATTCTGATGGAATTCGTATCGGAAGCGTAGATTAAGAGTGGAGGCTAAGTAAATAATAATAATAATTACGGTATTTATAATGCGCTTATCTTATAATAGTTATAACTCTAAGCGCACACTCACAACTCGCGCACGCATGCGCACGCTTTAGACAATGACTCACGTACCACAAACAGTGAAATACATTACGACGGTCAGCTTGGGGTGGGGAGTGCGGTGATATAGTGCTAAAACTGTTGAAAGAGGTGAGTTTTGAGGGCGGACTGGAAGGAGGAGAGAGAGTGTTTCTGACGGAGAGAGAGTGGGAGAGTGTTCCAGATGGATGGACCGTAGACGGAGAAGGAGCGGGGACCGAAAGTGTTAAGTTTGGTGCGAGGGATGTGGAGGCGGAGAGGGTCGGAGGCAGAGCGGAGGGAGCGGGAATGTGTGTAGGGGTGAAGTAAGTTGGAGAGATAGGCAGGAGCGCAGTTGTTCAGGGATTTGTAGCAGAGAGACAGAACTTTGTATTGGATGCGTTGGGGGATGGGGAGCCAGTGAAGGAGTTTGAGCAGGGGTGTGATGTGGTCGGATTTTTTCTTTCTGAGGACGAGGCGGGCAGCATTGTTCTGGACGCGTTGGAGAGTGAAGATGGTGGAGTGAGGGAGACCGGAAAGGAGAGAGTTGCAATAGTCAATGCGAGATAAGATGAGAGAGACAGCAAGTTTGGTGGCAGCTTCGGTAGTGAGGTATTTTCTGATCTGACTGATGCGGCGAAGGTGGAAATAGCATGCCTGGGTCGTGGCGGAGACGAAGTTGGTCATGGACAGAGAGGAATCGAGGATGACGCCGAGGTTCTTGGCCGAGTCAGAGAGGGAGATGGGGGTGCTATCGAGTTGAAGGTGGAGAGAGCTGGGAGAGTTTTTGGCGAGTGCCCACCAGCATGGCTTCCGTTTTGTCGTCGTTCAGTTTCAGCTTGTTTGCTGTCATCCAGTTTTTCACGTCTTTGTAGCAGTCAGCCGTGCGAGTCAGTAGTGACTGAGTGTTGTCGAGTTTGTCTTTGTCTTGCAGTTGTGAGTCGTCAGCGTAGAGGTGGTGGTGTATGCGGTGAGACTGGATGATGTTGGACAGAGGAGAGGTGTAGAGTGTGAAAAGGACCGGGCCCAGGACAGATCCCTGTGGAACTCCGCAGGAGAGCGTTACCGGGTTGGAAGAGACGCCGTTGATGGTGACGGACTGCTGTCTGTCAGAGAGGTAGGAGAGAAACCAGGAGTGAGCAGTCAGTGATGCCGAAGGAGTGGTGGAGTCGGTGGAGGAGGATAGAGTGGTCTATAGTGTCAAAGGCGGCAGAGAGATCGAGTAGTGTAAGAAGGGAGATGTTGCCAGAGTCAGTGGAGAGAAGCAGCTCGTTTAAGATATGTAGAAGGGCTGTTTCAGTGCTGTGATGTTTGCGATAGGCAGACTGGAATGGACTGAGGAGGTTGTTGTCGGTGAGATGGAGGTTGAGCTGGTTGAGAACAACCTTTTCAAGAAGCTTGGACAGGAAAGAGAGATTGGAGACTGGGCGATAGTTCTTGAGTTCGTTTGGGTCGAGGTTGTGTTTTTTGAGGAGAGGACGGACGATGGCGGACTTGAAGATATCGGGGACGGAGCCGTTTTCTAGAGATGCGTTGATGATGTCGGTAATGAAGGGTAGAAGTTTTGGAAGGCCGTCACGGTAGAGAGAAGCTGGGAGGGGGTCAAGTTCGCAGGTTTTGAAGGGCATGGATTTTATGGTCTTGAGGACTTCATCCTGAGAGACGGTGCGGAAGGACGAGAGGGGAGTGCCGGAAAAGGTGGGGTCGGGAGGGCAAGGCGGAGGAGGCAGGGTGTCGAGTGTGTCGCGAAGATTTTGGATTTTGTCCGAAAAATAGGTAGAGAAAGCAGACGGGAGTTCTTCTTTGCTGTGTGTGTTGGGGAGAGGAGAGTCTTTAGAAGTGCCTAGGAGTGTGTTCATGGTGGCGTAGAGGGTTTTGGAAGAGGTGGATTCCAGGATTTGGTTTTGAAGGTGTTTGCGTTTAGATTCGGAGATCATTTTGCAGACTTTGGATCTGGTTGTTTGGAAGATCTGTCTGTGAACGGTGAGGTCAGATGAGCGCCAGAGACGTTCCGCTTGTCGGCGCTCGCGCTTGGCCTCAGCTATGTCATCAGTGAGCCAGGGGGAGGGGAGTCGGTTGGGTATGGAGCAGGTGGTGACAGGGGCATGGGTGTCTAGAAGTTTTCGAAGGGAGGAATCGAAATGGGATGCAAGATCGGGAGAGGGGGTGGGGTCCGAGAGAAGGTCGACAGCTTCGTCGAAGAAGCTCTCGCGGTTGACAGATTTTAGTTTGCGGCGAGAGACAACGAGCTTGGTTTTTTTCGGGGGAGGTAGATTGAGGGAGACGAGAATAGCGAAGTGGTCAGAGGGAAGCACAGAGGAGGTGTCAGAGTCGAGAAAGAGTTGATCGGAGTTGCGGGTGATGATCCAGTCGAGGGTGTGGCCAAGTCGGTGGGTGGGTTTAGTGATGTGTTGTGTAAGATTGTGGTTTAAAAGTGACGTGCAGAGGCGTTTTGTGTCAGGGTGGTCGGGTTTGTCAAAGTGGAAGTTAAATGTGTGTCTTCAATCTTACGTCGAATGACCAATCACTTTAACGCAAACCTTACCACGTGCCCTCGTTACTAAAACCCTTTAGCGCCTAATGACGGACTTTCATGTAGCCACTTTGTGACGCGCTTTGGATACCAGGTTTGTTTCATAAAAAGCATCAAAACGCTGTAAAGTACGAAGTTACTTAATGTTGTTAGAGACAATATGCGCACTGGAGTTGTTTATAGTACACATTTTCATGCGTTGTAGCTCTTAATAATTAGCAAAGAAAAATATCGGATTGCAGGGTAGGAAATATCTTTTTGTTTTAAGTTAAAATTAAAGATATCATCTATTACAAACAGCGACTGTTAAAGCCTTGTCTCTTTTGCGTTTAGTTTATACTAGTGCGTGCAGACTCCGTCTCCACATTCTACAATGCTGTGAAGTGTTCCCTTAATTTTCTTGTCATGTCACAGATTGTCAGAGCGGATTGTGGGGCAGTCAGTGTGACCGGCCGTGTCCACACCAGTGTTCCCCAGGACAGTGTGACATGGACAGGGGTTGCCCACAGTGTATCAATCATTGCGCTGCTCCGAACTGCACAGATACTTGCCAATAATGTTGTACATGTAGACATTTTTGGGGGATTTTTTTTTAGCAGTGGTTGTGATGGTGACATTGTTTATGTACCGCGCGGGGATGTAAGTAATGGAATGTCAAGTAGAACAACCTTTTCGGGATCTGGACGCATGTCTTGGAAGAATTATCTCCAGCAATGACTCCCTTGAAAAAGCGATCTCAGCGCGCATCGTGAATGAAGTCAAGCGTTTTGACGATTCCGCAACGTGATACACTATCAGAACAACGTTACCTTGGCCACCTGGCTTAAAATGAACAAAGCCAGCGTTCTGTCTTCCCTCCTGTGTGGCTGCATGCAAAGCTTGCATGGACTTTTTGCCGGTGACACTTTAAGCACATAAAGATGAATGCGCGTCGTTCCATCTTTGGCATCTGATAGCAAGACAAAATTGCCAACATAAAAGTCTTGGGCAGAACCATGTCATTCTCCACGTAGGAGACGCTGTTGAGATCCAAGCTGTTACGGATGGAGGAATACCGCGTACCAAAGCAGCTTTTCTTGATTCGTTTGGATCGGAATTGGAACAGAAACCATTTATTTCTTTCAAAAGGCAATTGGTAGGTGATTAATGAGACTCACTGTAGATTCAAGATGTGCACAATCAAATCACGTTTTAAATACATAAATAAGTCTTTCAAAGGTAGCACAGGTGTATATAACTGCTGAAAAAAACAGTACATACTGCAGTTGTCAACTATATTTTCGTCAGTCGACAGTAGAAGGTGACGGGATCAGAATGTGCATGCTGAAACTAAGAAATCTTATCCTGCAGAATGTCAGAGCGGATGGTGGGGCAGTCGGTGTGACCGGCAGTGTCCCCAACAGTGTGCACCAGCAGGTTGTAACAAGAAGAGGGGATGTACACAGTGCAACAACCATTACGTTACTCCAAAATGCACAGGTAAGAGATTGTATGATATAGTTTTTTTTTTTCCTTGTAATACTCGCATTGCATTTTCGGGGGAGGAGGGTGGGGTGGGGGAGGGGAGGGGAGGAATTACCAACATTCGTTCTATCTATCAGCATGCCATTTACCTAGTAACAAAAAATGACCCGACGACCGAACAGGAGCACAAACTGAGATGAAAGTGTGAAGTAACGATACTTGTGAATATCGAAATGACGCATGTTTATTTAACAGGGAAGTGTCTCGCTTTAACTTTCAAATTAGAGTTTGACGTCTAGTGTTGGCCTCTCGTTGTCACGAGTACTAGAAAACTGTGGCGGCATGTTGTGAAAGCACAGGAGTGTTGTGAAAGTGTCTACAGTGATTTTAAGAAATGTCATGGCAGAAACAGGTTAGATGATGGTTTTCTGGTTAATTATCGGATGAGAGACATTTGTCGGGTTTGCTGGCATCTGAGGCACATTTGTAATTTTATAGGAGACAGACGTAAACATGCCGCAGAGTGAGTCCACCTTGAAGGCTTTTCCGGTTACATTTCAGCAGACACAAATAGTAAATAAAAGGAGTTACGTGGTATAAACTGCTTAGGCAATGGGCCGCTCGTATTACATAACAAGTGGTCACGTGTATGTTATCTGGTGGATCTGGCACGCTCGGTGAATCTCACATTCCTGCGTCCACCAATAACATACTCGGGGTATTGTCTAAGAACTATGTAGTCTTGTTATTTATCTGATCGTATTCGTAATATGATAACGATGACACGTGGGACATGGATGCCAGTGATTACATGTCAAGGAATTCCTCGCCTTTTGGACAGTGTACGCATATCCAAATTATTATCAGTTGTTTAGATCCCCGACAAAATGATGGCTTTTGGTCACATCGAGCCGTCGCTAGAATACACGAGCGGCTTCAGCTGCGAGTGTGTTCTAGCGACGTCACGATGTGATCAGTAACCGTAAGTACGTCGCGGATCTAAACAACCAAATTGTCACGATTCACTACCACGTAAGAGTCATATCAAAAACAAAAGCGACACTTACTTGCGACTGTCAGACACGTCTAAGAGTAAACCCGGCCGGGGACTAAGATATTGTTTGGGCTGTAGAACCGTAGCTCGTAGACCAAGCGCATACATAGGAACAGTGCTTGGAGTCCCTGCTATGTTAAAAAAGAAAACGTGTAGGAGTGGTGGCGCACAAATATCTGACAAAGTAGGAAGAAAATAAGGCCTAATGTTACTGCTATACTGTGTCCAAAGCTGTTCTTCTACCTGAAAGCACTGCGCAACTTTGAAGCAATCCGGCATCGTTTGACGCTTGTCTTCGAATAGACCCACTCGGGACCGGACGCCATCTTGGTTTTGTAAATTTGAGGTTGAAAACAAAAACACTTCCGGTGAAATCATGATACCGGTCATGTGATCCCCATGCTACGCGCGTGCAAATGGAAAAGAGCTCGTGCATGCCAAACCGAAAGAGCAGACGTCAATAAGATATATAGATTCCTACATCGGTGTTAAGGTGATACTGAGAATCTCACTCAAGTGGTTTTTAAACCTTTTCCTAAGAGCGAAAGCGAGTAGGATAAGTTTTAAGACCACGAGAGTGAGATTCTCAGTATCGCCTAAACACCGACGTGAGAATCTATTTCTTACTCACCTTTGTTTGTCAAAATCTGATGTGAGTTGATTTTCGGCACAGGCAAAGCCACAATACAGCCGCCATTGTGCCTTGGCAGAGAACATGACGTCACTTACTTTGTAATGTGACTTGATTATTTTGGATGTCAGAAAACGTTCCTACATGATGACCTAATAGCGCAATACATGACGCGCGAGTACCAATCGAAACTTTGAAAACAATGGCGTCATTGCACGTGAGACGAAAGTAGGTCAAGTTTCAATATCGTGTGTGCCCGAACCTTTTTTGTTGACCGGATTTTCTACAAGACAGTTGTGTGCACACGTGTCCGTTCACGCAACCGGGCTGTATCACACGTGTGTGATGGAGCGTTTCCTCTGAAAGGCAGCAAAGAAGGTGTGTGAGAAATGCGTTTTCAAATACATCTAAGCTAGTCGTGGTGCTGAGACCGCTTCACGCACACATGTATGTCATGCACATACGCGCAATAATTTGGA
>BTPG01000003.1:250155332-250222832 GCA_036245525.1 Semisulcospira habei | reverse complement strand
TTTTGGTCTAGGCGACCTCGTCAGCACACCATTCGGCATACTGGTGGAAAGGCAGGAACTTCTGCCTACCTGCAAAGGCAACCACATTTTACTGTGGTGTCTGCAGGGGCACACATTCCATGCCTCCACCTAGAGCTAAATTTCCATGCACCCTAAGAGAGAACCTACTACTGCAGATCCATTTTTTTAATACAACGGCAAGTACGAGAAATGGCCCATGTGCTAATTACTTTAGCCGTTGGAAAATAAAGATTAATTTCATTTCATTTCATACTTTAGTGTTTTGACAAACTCGAATTATGAAAATTGTTCCATAATGCACAATTCTCTCCGCTGACAGTGCTTTCACCTTCTTTACTTTGTAATCTTCATACAATAACCTTTGAGTATCAACTATGAGTAGTATATAATTATGCCTCGAGTAAGGGAACCTTCACGTCTCAAACCTGTATTAGTAGTTAATTTGGGACGAGTGGCCTCAGCATTGTTGAAAGTTTAACTCCTTCGAGACGTGCCGCCTCCGGATACGCGGCTTATGCCGCGTATCCGGATGCGGCACGTCTCGAATGAGTTAACAGGCTTCCTTTTTACAATGGATAAACCCCGTGGCTGCAAGTGATGACGGATTTAGCCTAAGTCTGACAGTACAGGCACGCTGACAGATATTGGCGTGAAACACACATGACATGGGAACAAACATGGGTATCAAGGACTTAGCACAAACAAGAATCTTCATGTGCACGCGCAGTCGCGGGACGTCATGAGGGTTTATGTCTCTTCCAGCTGGGTAGTGTTCCCTTGGTCGCAGCAGGTTAAGGTGTAAACAAACTATGTCATTATGGATTTCTGTCATTAGTCTGCTATGATATGGCTTTAGTCGCCTGCTCGGAGTTATTTGTGTAATATTAATGTGCCCGGCACATGTTGTATTTTTGTTTGTTTGTTTGTTTGTTGCTCATGTGCCCCAGGCTGTGTTGCCGGACGATACGGACAGGACTGTGAGCAGCGATGTAGCAATGGATGTAACGGACCCTGTAACACAACAGACGGCACGTGTACATGTCGGACTGGATGGAGAGGAGACAGATGTCAGGGTAGGTAATCTAATTCCTAATACTACTGTCGGCGAAATTCCCTTTTGATCTTGACACATTTCTTTTTGCGCGATATAATCACCTGAGTACAACTTGCGTCACCCACGTGTCATATACTATATAGCACATGACACGTGGGTGACGCAATCTGTACTGAGACATATGCACCACGTATTAAGAACCACATCGAAATTAATTAAGGTGTAATTTTTACAAGGTCACAACTTGCTAAAATCAGCCAAATTCACCAAAGAATCTTACTGGTTTATTTGATCACTTCTCAGGTGTTGGTCCTGTAGAAGAAATAAACTTGACCCACTTCCTGTTTCGCAATGCAGTCCCTTGCTGGTGCATTAAGTGAGGTACATTTTGATCGTTTGCCAGGGTTACTCCAAAACTGACAGGTGAATACGGCCAAATATACAAGTCATGTAAGAGTCATGATTGGTGTGTATATTGCGCATGCGCATCACTCCGTATAAAGAGCGGTGTTTACACGATACAAAGGCAAATGACCGTATCCATGCAAGAATATATCACCCTGTTGACAATACTGATGCTCGGATGTGGGTACAAAATGGAGCCTGTGCGTGAAAATTCGTCAGATGACATCATGTACTTTTCCAATCATCTGCCAACTTCAACTGTACATCTGGGTACAGATTATGTAAAAGGGAGACAATCTTCCGTCTGACATATAGCCACAAAACACAGGGTGAACCAATTCATTATAAAAAATATCTCATGGGCCCAGACACAGACCAATTATTGGATCAGAGAGTATGACCAAGCAATGGCTATCATTAGCAAAAGAGCACAGACTATGATAAATCATCTGCATGGTCATCAGCTTCACTTATGGTGGTCCTGATGCTGAAGGAGCAGCATATAACTGCACAGAATTTACGTGCAACCTTCCACTTCAAAAGGACAAGCCACCGAACGGCCAGGCACTAATCAACAACGAATCCTGGATCTGCCCATATCGCAACCAAGGCCTTATCGTATTTTACGAACGTATACGAGTGGCTGAAACATGACACATGTACTAGGGGCAAAAATCGAAAGAAGCCATGTCCCAAGCAAGTGTATTAACTCATTCTGCCCGCGACAAACCACAGCATGATATGGCTCGACCAAGATAGTTCAAGGGTGGTGGCAGAATAGTTTGGCGCCTATAAGAACCAAGCTATTCTGCCACCACCTTTGAACTATCATGGTCGATCTGTCTCATGATATTTAATGCAGTCCTCAGAGGATAACTCCAAAATAGGGGTTTTTCGTACCTTGGGCACAATGCGTTAAGAAGGTGAGCATAACTGAACCGCTACCACGCATTGCAAAAGGACCTGCTCTCGAAAATTAATCGACTCAGCCGAGGAGGCACTTATAAAGAATGTCTGAATTTGTCTTAGACTTTGCGATCCACACAATCCATTTTGCAAAATTCACCATAAGTACACCTTCTAAGGAAAGAACATGAAACTACGCAATGTATAAATGTTCAATACTAAAGCTACACTGGGCGTGAGTTTCATATTTATTTCACGCACAGTTTTAAAGTTATTTCAGTTTGTTCAAATGGTCATTTACTTATGGTGCATAGTATATTACCTCGATAGAGGCCCTTTTAGATTTAAATAATAGTCAAAGTAAACATAACACTTGCGTACTCCCTGACTTATATGTCAGCCAAACCGTCAAACCGGCATGACATAAAACAGGGATCATTCGACAGGGGGACAAATACGTTACATCATGGATGGTGATGTTTAAAAGCCTTAACTTTCGTTACAGAATATGGCTACTCGGCAGAGACACCGGGCCAAAATTTCATTGTGTGTCAAAAGACAGTCTCGCTTCGTAAAACACCATCACTCATCTCTCTTGGTTTATCCACGCAGATTGTGGTTTGAAAAACATTTAAATTAACTCATTCACCCCGACGGCCGTATTCCTAACTTTTGAAGGCCTTATCTAATGATAATACACCAGTTCCAGGAGATGAATCGACCATGATAATTCAAGGGCAATGCCAGATTAGATTGGCGCCGACAGGCACCAAGCTAATCTGGCACTACCCTTGAATTATCATGGTCGATCCATCTCCTGCTGTAGGGCGTCAGGGCTGAATGGGGTAAACTGCAAACACATTAAAAACAAACAAACAAACAAAACTTGGTTTGATTACAGCGTGCACGGTGGGATTGTGGGTAGCGTCCAACTGCTTGAACTGTAGTGCCCATTGTGCTGGGAACGGGGCCTGCCACATTGAGGACGGAATATGTACACAGGGATGTAGGGACGGATGGAACGGGCCAGAATGCGCCAGAAAACGTAAGCTCATCATAATGATAGCCGACGCTGCGTCGTTGTTTGTTGTTGCTGCTGTTCCAGCCGTTGCTGCAGCTGCGGTTGTTGTGTTTGTTGACGGTGTTGCTGTAAGCCAAGTGAAATAACTCTTTTTTCACTACATGTGAGAGACACACGTACCACAGGCTTCCACTCTCTTATTGGCGTAACGAAAGGAACTCTCCTGCCTGCAAATGAGAAACACTCCAGAAAACTCTTTCAGACGACATTCAAACTTGATATATAATAAGCTAGCCCTGTTGTCCAGTAGGACATACTAAGAACACTTATAAAGAGTTATTGCAATCTTTTAACCCTTTGCTGTCTGGAGTATGTCGCTAATATGGTTGCAGGTAGGGTTCAAAGTATCATTTCAAAACTTTAATATCGCAATATTTTCAAGTATGTGTACTGTTGTGACTAAAGAAAATACTATGCTAAGAAGGTTGTGGGATAAGATTATTAGCTTTCCTTCAATTTATTTTGGTCGTTATTCATTGGCTTCGTTAGGTGCAATAATCTAGCCCACGTGCAGCACATACGAGCACTTTGTAGCGAAATCAATGGAACAAATATATTTAAATGTAACAGCGCAAACGTGGAAATTTGTCAAAAACAGTTTACTTTTTCGTATTTCAAGTCTTAGAGCAGGTTTAAAGCTCGCCAAATACGGATTGTTGGCTTTTAATTCTGTAATCGACTGTGCATGGTGTAAGGCGGGATCTATACAAGTGATGACTTTACGTTTAGAAATACGTGAACTTGAGCTGACTTGTCATTTATGCTAAATATTGCAGAGGCCGCAACCGTCAGTTCAGACGTTGCGGGTGTTGCTGGTGGTATCGTTGGCACCCTCATTGTCGTCGCCATTGTCGTTGTTGTTGTCATCATCGTCTTCAGGTAATAAGTAGATATCTTTTTTAACGCTTTCCGTGTCAGTGGCGTTATTTTGTAATTAAGCACTGGTATTGTAAACAGTGCTGATGGCTGCTTGCCGTCATTACCTTCACCATGAAGGCAGATTTTGCATCTGACCTGTTATTGAGGAAGACTGTCATCAGAAAAAAATGTTGATTAAATTGACAATAGTGGCTGATATCTGCACAAAGTTTCAAGGTAATGCGGTCGCTATGACGGTGACCTTTCCAACAATCTAGCATCTATTCAAAAATACATGTGTCAGTCCTGCTTAGAAGCCACCAGCTGCACAAGTCAGCACAATGAAGGCTGCAAGAGTTCACACAAGATCGCCTTTCTCCCTCGACATCCTTTACAGGATAACAGTAACAGTAAGCACTGGGGTTTAACTTTAGTAGCTGGTCAGGCAACCACGATTCAAAAGTGTTTTGCTATGAAGCAAGCTTCAGTGGCCTATCAAATAAAAACCTTCTCCTCAGATTTTCAGGTAGCCATCAAGGCTATTATTGTAGAAGATGTGACTGTTTCATAATCCCTGGTAACACTTAAACAGGCCCTGAGTTTATAAATTGTCTTAGGTTTGTTAGGTAACAAAAAAATTCATGCCTAGCACCACAAGAGACTGTCCAGCAAAAGACTGGATGACTCTCTGCTGATGGTTCTCCAAGTATCCAAGTATGCGGCGGTCCGTGGCGCAGTGGTTAAGGCGCCTGCCACCAATGCTAAAGGTGCGAGGTTCGATTACGGGTTCCGGCGTCGGATTTTTCTCCTCTAGTAAGTGTCACCGTTAATTCGGGCGGACCGTCGGGGGTTCTTTCTCCGGGTACTCCGGCTCTTCCTCCCTCTCCACTTTGGTATCAGTTTCAGCCCACTTAACCAAATTTCAAATACAAACGATTTTGAATTTCCGAAAACTACAGTAGCTCGCTTGAGCTTGCCCTTAGCACCACGTGAATGTTCTGTGTTTATGTACAGTATGTGAGTGAATGCGCGTGATTCACGTGAGCGTGCTTGTTGGGTTCAGTTCGCGGCGGCGCTTTGAGCCGATTTTCAATTGGGATAAAGCGCCTATTTAATGCGCTTATTATTATTATTATTATTATTATTATTATTATTATTATTATTATTATTATTATTATTATTATTATTATTATTATTACCCATCTGTTGTGGGCATCAGGTCACACCTCTGAAATAAGTGCTGGCCTGGGAACATCATTTTCAACATCTCGGCCCACAGTCACATTTTGCTGTAATTATTCCCTGAGAACAATATAGTGCAGTCGATTAAAACGTCACAAATGAGGACTCGGCGGTTGAGAAGAGGCTGCGAACACCATCTGAAAGATTCATGGCCAGCACTGCACACATGAAATTATCATAAAGGCAGTCTTCATCTCTCCCGCCATTCAAAAGCAATCATAAAACGCATCTTTTCCCCAAAACTCGTGCAACTGTCTGGCCCTCTATCTTTCAAAGTTGTATTTTGTTCTACATTCGCTGGCAATATACTTTAATCGTTCTTCGTCATCACATACTGCCGATCAGCATTTAGCTCCCCTTTAGCCCTCTCAGTTGTGTCGTGACGTCTCGTGCTTGTGCCTCTACGGTTTTAAGCGCTTAGAACTAACGTGACTAATGCTGGGTTGCAGCGCTAAATAATGTTATTATTATTATTATTATTATTATTATTATTATTATTATTATTATTATTATTATTATTATTATCATTATTAAAAGAAATAAATAGAGAATATTGAATATCTTCAGTTGTGTCGAAAACCAAAATGACTGCCGATAACTCCTCTAGATACAGAATATCTAAAGTATCCTTCGGCCACAGCTCCCTCCTTTAGTCATATCTAGGCCAAACCTCTCCCAGTTTGTCATATAGCTTTGCAGAGCTTTTTTACTAAGGCAAACCAAGGGCGGATCTAGAAGTGTGTCTCGACGGGGGGACACAATAGCTCCACCCATCCACCCCTCCCCCACCATTTGCCAAACTGTGTTATACCGTTAGTGTAGTCCAGAAGCAATTTCACAAGTTTTTCATCTCTTCCTCTGGCCAACACAAAGCCGAGAGACTCCTTTGTTTTCGTCCACCACTGGTGTAGATTAAGAATAGGCACATTGCCAACTTTGGCCCGCAATCTCTCGCCGTACACTTTTTGTCTTGACCTTTCCGCGGATGCCGTCAATGCAGTGGTGCGTTTTCGCTTGCGATAGGTACCGTAGCTTTTGGACACATGTTTCGAAGTCTTTCTCTTACCTCCTCTGATGTCATATTGATTGCATGCTATGCGCATGTCCGTGCTTTGTAATGCTATGCCCATGTCCGTGGCGACAGAGACCATCCTTATCGACTGCTTGTAATCTATTTTAGACAGTTAGCGTTACGCTGAAGACGAAAGTGGTATAGAGACTGGAAATCAGTCGTCACAAACTGCTTTAAAACTGTGTACCTGGGTGTCTAAATGGACTCAAGATCAAGCTAAATACCTCAATACTGTGCATTTTGTGGCGTTTTCTGAAGGCGGTATATGCTGTATGCGGGTACGCTGCTGTTCACCTCGTATCATTATGCGTCTCGTCTGGAGTGAGTGCGACAAACCGATCAACCCACAAAGCCCTGACTCGCTAAGGCAGGATGCGGATCGACCATGATATTTCAATAGTGGTGTTAGAATAGCTTGGCGCCCTATTCCGACACCACTTTTGAAATATCACGGCGGAACTGTCTCCAGAAATTAGAGTTAGACATACGAGACATTCAGAAAAAATTGGCATTTTTGTTTTGGGGCTTTAATGATTTAATTTAAACATGTATGGTTGATATAGTTTGGTTATACGGGCGATGTCTGTGGATGGAATGCAAATTCAAGACGCTATTGAGTTCGTAGAATGGGAGGGATTTGGCGACAGTAGTTTATGTGACCTGGTACCTGTCAAAGTAGACACACAGTGAATGCTTAAAGCACACATTTTCTTCGGAGCTGTAAATTAGAACTTGAACAATGCAAATAATTATAGCTCGAATACAATTGTTCATAAGTAATATGACTCTACCATTCTTCAGCATTCAGCAGCTTTATGACGCAAAAATCGTAACATAATCATCTGAAACTTAGCAGCATGTTAATTCATAGACACTTACATAACCAGGGGCGGATTATTTGTTTTTTGGGGGGAGGGTTTCAGCCCCCCCCCCCCCACCGCAGGCCCAAAATTCTTTAAAAATGCTATTGCAAGGTACCTTGGGGAGACCTTTTTCCGTCAGATTGAGGGTCGCAAACAAAAGTTGCAACCCCCCCCCCTTCCCGCCTCCCTTTTGAGGTAACTGATCCGCTCCTGATAATTGTGTGAAATAGATGTTTCTTTTACAGATTTCGGCGGTCACGTGCCAATTCACGAAATGGCGTCACCACGGACATAAATATGGCACCCGTGCAAGGTGTTTTTTTGTTTGTTTGTTGTTTGTGTGTGTGTGTGTGTGTGTGTGTGTGTGTGTGTGTGTGTGTGTGTGTGTGTGTGTGTGTGTGTGTGCGTGTGTGGTTGTGTGCGTTCGCGTGTATTCTTGTCAGAAGAGCATTGAATTTTTTTAAAGTCATGATTATTCTTATCTTTCTCATCCAATTCAAAACAAATTATTATTTTGGTTACGTGGTGTGATGTGTCCTATTGTTTTGTGTTACCGTAGAACCGAGCCTACACGCCATACATGTTAAAGGAGCGCCCAAACAGGCTTCAGCAGAATTAACCTCTGTACCAAAAAACCCTTACGAACAAGTGGAGAACTACGAGAACACAAGAGACGAGGCCAAGCCGTACATCCAGTTACAGCCAGACCAGTCTCACACTCAGGGTCACGAGAATCCATACGATCAACTGACGGCTCAGTATCACAACACTGATGACGTCAAACCGTATGAAGTTCTCTCACTGCCATCTAGGGAGCAACTTGAGACGTCAGATGAACGTCATAGTGAGACGTCAGACGGAAAGGCGTCAACATCAGTTGCTAATCATGTTTATGCCAACACTCCATTCAAACGCCCAAAGTGAAAACATTTTTGTTTGACTTTCTTTTATATATTATTTTTTTGACCTTTCGGCCGCCGATGCCGCATTTTCTAGCGATGAATCCTGCGTAATCGTTTGGCTGTCGGTAGCGCTTTTTGTAGCGATTATTCCTGTAGAGGGGTGGGAGGGGGGATGGAAGGGGTGGTGTGAAGGGGGGGGGGGCGGTGGTGGTGGAAGGGGCTACCACAGTTACATTTTGTTGAACCATGACCACCGGAGGCAATTTGATATAGCTGCTGACCGCAACGTGTTTCTGTAATTGGTGTTACTTCACAGACAAAAAGCGCATACTGTCTAAGAAACAGGGTTTGAAGGTGGTGTCAGCAAGAGGCGCAATTGCAATTGCCTCTACACACACACACACGCAATTGCGGGGGCTCATGAGGATCTGCGCCTTTTGTAGTTGACGTGCTGACGTTTTCTTTGGAGTGAAGAGATTGGTGCGCTCAATGGGATCTTATCAGCTGGAAAAAGTGAACTTGCCCGGTGGAAGGAGGAGTACTTGTGTGTGGCCAGGATTGTTTGCACAGTCATGAAGGCAACAATGGAATACATCACAAGCCGCTAGTGGGTGTTTTTGTGTGTGGTTGTGCGTACATATTGCGTGCGTGGGCGGACGTACTCGCGCTTACGTGCTTGTGTGTGTGTGTGTGTGTGTGTGTGTGTGTGTGTGTGTGTGTGTGTGTGTGTGTGTGTGTGTGTGGGTCAAAATAACGTACACAAAATCACTCTCAGTCTTACACACACACACACACACACACACACACACACACACACACACACACACACACACACACACACACACACACTCACCCGTGTGCAATTGCCGCGTGCACAGATTTGTGCCAGATTAGCTTGTAGCCTACAGGCGCCAAGCCAAGCCTGCACAACCGTACACACAGACACACACACACACACACACACACACACACACACACACACACACACACGCGCGCAGCCAGCGCTCTTATACGGGGTATCATTACATATATCATGTACACATACATTGCTATAACTTAAAACTATACTACACATATGTAAAGAGCATAACGGATTTTGTACGTGAAACCGCAATTGTGTTCATTTTGAAAATCAACACGGCTTGCTCCAACTAGCACACATACAACACGCACGCACACACACACACACACACACACACACACACACACACACACACACACACAAACAAACACACACACACACACACACACAAACACACACACGCGCGCGCGCGCTTTCGATGCCCAACAACAGCGCACCGGGTAGTGATAGCTAATCCCTACCTGAGGCAGTTCTACTCCCATCACCATTGATTGAGTATTTGTATGGACAAATACGAGTTGCAGTTTTAACGAGCTACTTTAAACCAAACATAATTTTGGTGCACTCCCAGGCAGGGTTATTCAAAAACATGTTAATTGTTAATAATGAAATCGCCCAGGATCAAAACTGTTCTTAATTAGACGAACTATTGATCGGCAAACCTCGATCGGAGAAGATCGGCGATCTTTTGGTTTGTTTCTTAAATGAGGTTGAACGAACCTAGGCGACCTTCAACAAACCAGGTTTACCATGGTTCTCTTTCTTGACTGAAGTGCTTGATTCGGCGTACTTACTGTCTGCGAAGGTGTTCAAAATGGCTGCCGCTATGCCGCTTCGCGATTTGAACGATGTTTGTTTTTGTACTCCTTGCAGTAGCGACCCCACAAACAGCGTTGCGCCTCCCACAAATCAATAAAAATAGGTCTTGTTCTTTGCACGAGTGAAATATCACCGTCCGCCATATTTGTTTGTATCGGTGACTGTCTTCTTATCTCCAGCGCAGAAGAGGGTAAACGTTTAGACCAATCAGAGAAAAGCTTCGCCTTTGTTTGCTCAACACGTTGCACGAACCTTTTCCGACAGCGAACTATATGGTTTGCCGAGGTTCGTGAACTACTTCGAACTATGTTCGCCGTATCATTAAATCGTCCAATTAAGAATCAACCTGGTTCGTCCGAGATGGTGAACTGTAGTTCGTCAGCGTTCGCGAACTAAAGTTCGTTTAATTAAGAACATGCTTAAGGTAAATGGATGCAAAGCGGTGTCAGCAAGAGACATAGATCCTCATCAGCCCCCGCAACTGCGGTAAGTTAGTGCAACTGCGGGGGCTCATGAGGATCTTTTACTCTTGTTATTAGGTCTTCTTCAGCTTTTCTCGCCATAGAAGATTCTAAACACGTATAACGTGGTCCATTCTGCACGCGGTGAGATAGTTTATAGAGCCAATTGTCCTTTTCTTGCGTTTTCCTCTGAATGCCAGGAAATGTTACTAAATACAAGAGTAATGTGTAGGCCTATGTGTCTGACTCACCAGGAAAACGGTATACAATCAACTCATGTACAAACATCGCTAAAGCTATAACAAAAATAACAAAAAAAGGTCAAACGAATGTGTTCTAACACATTAGTTCGACCATTTTGTAATTGTGTATTATGGTTTTAAAAACTGTAAACGTTCAGAGCTTGACGTCTTTTGTTCACCACGAAGGTGATTTCAACGACGAGGCGCCAAGTAGGGATTTTATTGTAACCCTAGCTGGGTTTGAACCCGCAACCTTTCGGAAGAGAGTGGAACGCTGTACAAGCTAAGCTACTCAGTTCGCCGACCACCTTTCGTGCATTTAACAGCGATGTATTTATTAACTAATCAGGAAAAAAACAGTATTAATTCGCAATGGCGGAGAAAAATGTAATAATATGTTAAATTATATTTTTCAGCGTGCAATTTGACCTTCTGGGGAACGGAAAACTGTTCTTTGCCATGTGGAAACTGCGGGAGGAGGGGGGGGGGGAGGGGGCGTGTGAGATGGCAAACGGCTTCTGTCTGGTTGGTATGTAGCGAAAGGGGCTGCGTAATTATTTTTGCACACACACAGGCACGCCCCTCCCCCTACTCCATTCCCCCTACTCCCCTCCCCCTGCCCACGAGATATGCAGCGGGCGTTGGACAGACTTAAAAGGATGCGAGAGGTCCATCATAGTAAACCAGACCAATACTAACACGATTTTGAAACGAACTCTGGGTGGGGTGGATCACGCATTAGCACAGAGATATCTTGACCGACCGGAACTGAATAAGCACGCACTCACACGCACGCACACACACACACACACACACACACACAGTCACACACACACACACACACACACACACACACTCATGCACGCACGCACACACACACACACACACCGACAGGGACCAGATCATGGATTTACATCTGTGTTCCTGCGACCAGTTGAATGAGTGAGCTTGTTCTGCGCCAGCCAATAAGCAAGGTTCTTCACCATAGCGGAGCACCTTGCTTAGTGGCTGGCGCAGGACTAAGCTCTCTCGTGCAACTGACCCCTGATCTTTTATTACTTTTGCTTGATCGGTGAGGTCACATACCTATCTCATTCAAATGACGAAATAATTAGGGGAGAGGCTCTGTCATTGAAGCGCAAAATTTACGAGACGGTGACCTTGAGAAAAAGTTATCAAAGTGAAGGTTTACACACACAAGTTGAAGTTTGTGGTATTGGTTACCATGACCTGTGTTAAAATCTCGCTATTCAGCGCCGATGTCGTGGGAGCTAACTCGTACACGTTTTCCTGTCGTGCTTAAATCTCACTATTTAGGGCCGTTGTCAGGTGACCTCCCTCGGATAGGTTTCCGTGTCCTGTTGTCACATCTCACCAGTCACCGCCGCTTTCATCCGAATGCGCAAAAGGACATCGGGCCGACGTCGACCGCCGTTGGCCCGCGCACGGCCGTGCGCGGGCCAACGGCGGCCGACGTCTGACTCGTTTGCAAGTGCATATAAATATGCTGAGAAAAATAACGCCAAACACAGTATCAGGGTATGTGGGCTTTACCATAGCCTTCTTTAGCCAACGTTGCCATGACAACATTGAATACAATAAACTGTAGTAAAACCGACGTTCTTCCCTACATGGTGTTGGATTTCTTTTCTTCATACAGTTCCTCTATAAATATATGGACGAGTCTGTATCTGCGACGTACACATAAACATTTCTTTGCTCCAAATTGTGTGTCTGAGAGTGTGTGTGTGTGCGCGCGCGCGCGTGTGTGCGTGTTAGTGTGTGTGTGTGTGTACGTGCGTGGGTGAGTGTGTGTGCGTGAGTGTGAGTGTGTGTGCGTGGGTGTGTGTACGTGTTAGTGTGTGTGTGTGTACGTGCGTGTGTGTGTGTGTGAGTGTGTGTGCATGAGTGTGTGTGCGTGCGTCTGTGTCCAATGAACTTGACGGGCAGAGCGTTAGAAAGAAGAACGTGTGTTTATTTGTCCTTTCGCTAGCGGAGTCTGCTGACCGTAGCAGAGTGAATGTTGCGGCTGTGGTCGGAGATGTGGTGGATGCTGCCGTTGTTATCGCCATCGTCGTTGTCAGCGTTTTTTTCTTCAGTTGAAAACTAACGTAGATTGTCTTTCACAAAGAATTAACATCATCTGATCAATATTTGATTTGAGAACTAACACTACGCACTTTGTAGCGCTATACCCAATGCGCAAGTCATCGGGACGATGTCCGCCGCCGTTGGCCCGATGGCCTTTTGCGCATTGGGTAGCCTCTTTTACCAAGGGAAACAAGGACATGTTTGAAAAAAACGAGAATTTTATTTAATTTATTTTTTTTCTCCTTCTCCTTCTTCTTGGCTTGACTTCGCGAACGAAGATTCTATAGGGCTTGCCCACGTCGTCTGCAGGCATTTTCGTGGCTGCGGAGGCCAATCCGGGACAGGCAGGTTCGACCGCAGTGGCTGAAGGGGAAGGTCTGGTCAGGGTTCTGAGTTACGACAGCTCTGTTTTTTTCTTCTGAGTCGCTTGTCCTTAAGATTAGCTCTGCGAGAGTCCTCAAATGAGACGGCTGCCTTGTGAATGGTGGAGCGCCAGGTGTCACGGTCCGCAGCAAGCGAAGACCACTGGCAGTGGTCGATTTGGCAGGCACTAAGTGACTTCTTGAGACCGTCTTTGTATCTCTTCTTTGGTGCCCCTCTGTCTCGGTGTCCAGTGGCGAGCTCGCCGAACAGAGTGATCTTGGGTAGTCGATGATCCTCCATCCTGGAGACGTGCCCCGCCCAGCAAAGCTGTGTCCGCAGCAGCAAAGCCTCGATGCTCACAGTTTCCGCCTGTTCAAGGACCTCGACGTTGGTGACATAGTCACTCCAGTGAATGCTGAGGATGGTACGCAGGCAGCGCTGGTGAAAGCGTTCGAGGAGTCGTAGTTGGCTGCGGTAGAGGGCCCAGGACTCGGAACCGTACAGCAGGGTGGTGAGGACGACAGCTCTGTACACGCTGATCTTGGTGCCTTTTTTCAGCTGTTGATTGTGCCACACCCGCTTGAATAGTCGCCCGAAAGCACTGTTCGCTTTTGCCAGCCTGTTGTCCAGCTCCTTGTCCAGCTTGGCGTCTGACGTGATGATGCAGCCAAGGTAGGTAAACTGGTGTACAAACTTCAGTTCGGACTCGCCGATGGTGATGTGGGGAGGGCGATGCTCTTCCTTGGGTGCCGGCTGATGAAGGACCTCTGTCTTTTTCAGACTGACCTCAAGTCCAAAGAGCTGGGCGGCATCTGCGAAGCAGGACGTAATGCGCTGCAAGGCTCTCTCTGTGTGTGCAACGAGGGCAGCGTCATCAGCAAAGAGCAGCTCAAGAATCAGTTGGTCTATGGTTTTCGTGTGGGCCTGCAGTCGTCTGAGGTTGAACAGGCTGCCATCGAGACGATACCTGATGTACACTGCGTCGTCATCGTCGAGGTCCACTGTGGCCCGCTTCAGCATCATGCTGAAGAAGATGGTGAAGAGGGTCGGTGTCAGAACGCAGCCTTGCTTCACGCCGTTGCGAATGGGGAATGGTTCTGAGAGGTCACTGTTTAGTCTGACCTGGCCTTGCTGGTCCTCGTGGAGCTGGACGATCATGTTGAGGAACTTTGGGGGACAGCCTAGTCGCTCCAGGATCTGCCACATACCTTGCCTGCTAACAGTGTCAAACGCTTTTGTTAGGTCGTACAGCCCTTTGTTCTGCTCGCGGCACTTCTCCTGAAGCTGTCTCAGCACAAAGACCATGTCGGTGGTACTCCTGTTGGCTCTGAAGCCACACTGGCCCTATGGGAGGTGGTCTTCAGCGATGGCAGGTACCAGCCGATTCAGGAGCAACCTTGCGAGAATTTTCCCGACAATGGACAGCAGGGTAATTCCACGATAATTAGAGCAGGCAGACTTCTCTCCTTTGTTTTTGTACAGGGTGATGATGACTGCATCACGGAGATCCTTTGGTAGTGTTCCTTTTTCCCAGCAGCAGAGAAAGAGGTCGTGGAGCTTGTTGTGCAGTGCTGGGCCTCCATGTTTCCAGATCTCTGGCGGGATTCCGTCAATTCCTGCTGCTTTGCCACTCTTGAGCTGGTGGATGGCTGTGAGGGTCTCTTCGGCGGTGGGCGGTTCGTCCAATTCAACCTTTAGTGGAAGGTGTGGGATTTGGAGGATGACTGTTTCTTGAACAGTGCGCTCAGCGCCGAAGAGGTCCTGAAAGTATTCCGACCAGCGGTTCAAGATGGGGGTATTATCTGTGAGGAGTGCCTGTCCATCAGCGCTTCGCAGGGGACTTTGTACCAGGTGCCTAGGGCCATACACTGCTTTCAGTGCTTCGTAGAAGCCCCTGTAGTCACCGTTGTCAGCGCAGAGCTGGGTCCTCTGTGCGAGTCTGGACCACGACTCGTTCTGGAGCTCTCTAAGCTTGAGCTGGGGACTGCTGCAGATGAGGCGGAAGGCAGACTTCTTCACAGGGCAGGAAGGCTGGGCTAGGTGGGCCTGGTGGGCGGCACTTTTTTTTTACTAGAAGTTCCTGGATCTCTACATCGTTTTCGTCAAACCAGTCTTTGTTCCTCTTTCTAGTAAAGCCCAAGACTTCCACAGAAGATTTTACAATAGCAGTTTTCAGTTGTTCCCTGAGTGTTTCAGGGGAGGAGTCTGCTGGATCAACTGTGTCTTTGAGCATGCGCTGTAAATCGGCCTGAAGGGCAGCTTTCTTGTCGTCACGCTGAAGGCTGGCAACATCAAGCTTTTTCTTGGGGGGACCCCCTTTCTTGGGTTTCAGCTTGAGGCGGAGCCTGAGTTTGCAGCGAACAAGGCGGTGGTCAGTGTGGCACTCTGCGCTGGGCATCACTCTGGTGAGGAGGACGTCACTGCGGTCCCTCTGACGCACTAGGACATAGTCGATAAGGTGCCAGTGCTTGGAGCGAGGATGCATCCAGATGGTCTTTCGACTGTCCTTTTGCTGGAAAGTAGTGTTGGTGATGACAAGTTGCTGCTCTGCACAGAGCTCCAACAGTAGGCGACCATTGTCATTGCAGTTCCCAACGCCATGCTTGCCGAGGACTCCTTTCCAGGCTTCAGAGTCTTGGCCCACTCTGGCGTTGAAGTCGCCAAGGATGATGACTTTGTCGTCTGCAGGTGTGCTCTGCAGGAGGCTGCGCAGGTCAGAGTAGAACTTGTCTTTTTCTGCAGGCTCTGCCAGGAGGGTTGGGGAGTACACACTGAGAAGGGTGACGTATTGCTGGTGTCTCAGTGGGAGGCGCATGGACATGATGCGGTCGGAGTGACCCGTTGGTAGGTTTTCCAACTTAGTCGCAATGTGCGTCTTCACTATGAAGCCCACGCCTGAGAGCCGTCTTTCTGATGCAGGCCTGCCTGACCAGTAGAGGGTGTAGCCAGCGCCAAGTTCTTGGAGGCTACCTTCGTCCGGGAGGCGTACTTCGCTGAGCGCGGCGATGTCGATGTTTAACCTCCGCAATTCATGGGCAATGAGGGCGGAGCGACGTTCAGGGCGTCCGCTGTCTGCTGTGTCGAGCATGGTTCGGATGTTCCAGCATGCAACGTTGAGTCCGGTCGTGGTCGTCATGAGAGTGGATCCATTGTTTTTTCTTGTTTTCTGACCGCATGAGAAGATGCCCGTTGACCGCGGCTAGCCAACTGGGTTACGAGGGGATGAGCTTTGGTTAGGCCACCTTTTCTAGGCCCCTCTCCGTGTGGAGCAAGCAGTGCTGTCCCTAGAGAAGGCTGCTTGGTCGTTCAGGGTGTGCCGAGTGACGTTGTCATCCCCAGGTCAACATCAGGCGACCAATATCCTGAACCGCCTGCATGCAGGTTTGAGACTGAGGCTTCCAGTGACATCTTTCACCTGCCGTTTTGCCCCTTGCCCATCGCTACAGGACTTGGAAAGTTCAGTGTCATAGTCCGTGGGCGTTTCCTAAAGCCTGCGCGGTGGAGCTTTTTGGTGGAGTGCAGTGTGCGCAGTACTGGCCCCACCCTTTAAACCCTTGGTTCGTTTGCCATGGCCTAGCAAGCTGGGACGGTGGCATCGAGGTCCTCGGGTCGAAGGTTTTATATCAGACTGTCCTTGTCTTAGTCTCTGGCTCAAAAGCCTTCCCCGGAGACACGGGGGCTTTGATGTCAGGGGTTTCCTCCCTTAGCCTTTCCGCAGCCAAGCGGCCCAGCCTGCAAGGCAGCAGGGGACTCGTGGGGGCCGGGGTCGTCTATGTCCCGTGCAGATGTGAACATCTGCCCACTGCCCAGACGGTGACACTTACCAGAGGAGAAAAATCCAACGCCGGAACCCGGTATCGAACCTCGCACCTTTGGCATTGGAGGCAGACGCCTTAACCACTGCGCCACTTTTTTTAAAATCATGGACAATTACATAATTATGTGATTTTCTTGTGGTCAACATGTTGAACTATCATTCCTGGTATCACAAGTATTACGTGAGATTCATGAGGGATGTGCGGCACCTTTAATCCCGATAGACCTGTGCCAAACAAAAAAATCAACACCATTGCTATCAAGCGCCTCTCTGTTTCCTTGAGCCAGGTGATTCCTTTAACTCGTACAGTGTCAGCCGACCGAGCAATGTTTCTGCAACATGTACTAACACATTCTGCCCCAGGACCGAAATCCCCAAATGTTGACGTTGCCCTCTGAAGGACTATGTTACAATTCTAGAGACAGATCGAGCGTGAGAGTTCAAGGGTGGTGCCAGAATAGCTTGGCGCCTATGGGCGCCAAGCTATTCCGGCACCACCCTTGAACTATTATGCTCGATGCGTGTCTTGCTGTGGGGTGTCCGGGCTGAATGAGTTAATTCCTAACTGTCCCAGGAACATAGATTCAAAGTAGTGTCAGAAAGAGGCATACATCCACATGAGCCGCCGCGACTGCGGGGTGCTTGTGAGGATCTATACCACTTGCAGTTGGGTGGTATTGAAAATAGTACCGGCACTGAACGGGTTAACGTATGGATACGAGGTGTTGTAGTGTTCACGGTGGCTCACAGTGAACTCACAGAAAGTTTTCTGATCCGACCGAAACATTCTGATGTTGCAGCAGACGAGAACGTGAGAAGCTAAGTCCAATTCAATCTCAATCGTTCAGATCTACAGTTCTCTATTTAACTTTTTCTACCCCAGACACACCACAGGAAGATAAAGATCGACCATGATAGTTCAAAGGTGATGCCAGAATAGCTTGGCGCCTATGGGCGCCAAGCTATTCTGGCATCACCCTTGAACTATCATGGTCGATCTGTGTCCTGCACTGCAATGCAGTCTTCAGAGGACAACGGCAACATTTAAGGATTTCGGTCTTGGGGTAGAATGAGTTAAGCGTTGCCGGTGCGCAAAGTCCATCTGACCGACGTCAGCCGCCGTTGGCCCGCACAAGGACCGTGCGCGGGCCAACGGCGGCTGACGTTTGCCTGAAGGACTTTTGCGCATTGGGTTTAAAAACCGAATTTCGGTTTTCTTATGGATGCAGACATCTACTCCAAGATCAAGCAGTTCACAAACAAATCATGAGAATCTTCGACTCGCTGCTGTCATCTTTCATTGTTTGCGCACTAAGCTTTGACAAATCGTAGCGTCACTTACACCTCCTAATGTCTAACAGGTCCTTAGGACTCGTGACCATTCTCCTTCTACAGCTATCAGTAGCGGGATACGCGGACATTGTTAATTAAATCAAGTCAGACATTGTAGCATGATAATTTAAAGGCACTTTTATGTTTTCGAGAAATGCATTGCATGTTTCTTTCACAGATCCCGAAGTAATGACGTCACTACAAACATATTAATTTCAATCGTGCAAGGTGTGTATATGTGTGCGAGTGCGTGTGTGTGCGTGCGTGCGGTGCGTGCGTGCTTGCGTGTGTGTGTGTGTGTGTGTGTGTGTGTGTGTGTGTGTGTGTGTGTGTACGTGTTTTGTGTGTGTGCACGTGCAAGTGCAAGTGCGTGCATTCTGCATTCTAAACTGACGAGCAAAAGAAATGCGTCATTTTGGGAATCATCACTAAAGTGTTTCCCATGATTCCCAGAATGTCCCATTTCTTTTGCTCGTCAGTGTAATTTGTCGAACTAACGTGCTTTAAAAAACAACAACCTATGATCTTTCACTAAATGCATTCACGCGTTTTTGTGCTTCTCCATTACCAGTCCGCAGAAAGGCTTCCAAAACAGAAACATCGGTAACAAACGACAAACCGGACAACAACGGACGCGAAGCGTGGCCGTATGCCCACTTACAGCAAGACCTCTCCGCTGAACAGTTAGACTGTCATACTGATTCTCGTGGACGCCACGAGAATCAGTATGACAGTCTGAGTACCGCGAGACTCGCAATGACATTCTGACGGAGTGCAGTAAAGCTTATGTTGATGAGTATGAGGAGATCTCATTGCCTGCCTTCAACGTCAATGGGACGAGGGAAGGCGTCAGACATTGACTGTACAATTTTATTGTCTGTATAACCCGACTGTGCGTTGGCAGAAGAAAATAAACGCTTCAGCTAGAGACAGCTAGCTCGGACTCATACCGTGCCGTGTATTGGTTTCTGACACACCTCCTTTGCGCCTTGGAGCGGGAAAGCTGTATTGCACACGTGTGACACAGCTTGACTTGTACAACACACGTGTGTGACACAGCCCTGGTGCGTGAACGGCGAAGTGTGCAAACAGTCGTCATGTAGAAATCTGGTCAACAAAAAGGTACGGGCACACACGATATTGAAACTTGACCTACTTTCGGCTCACGTGCAATGACGCCATTTCTAAGTGACGACTGATACTCGCGCGTCATGTATTGCCTATTAGGGTATCATGTAGGAACATTTTCTGACATTCAAAATAGTCACATCACATTACATAGTAAATAATGTCGTCATGGTCTCTGCCAAAGCACAATGACGGCTGTATTGTGGCTATGCGTGTGCCGAAAATCAGCTCACATCGGATTTATGACAAGAAAAAGGTGAATAATAAATAGATGCTCACATCGGTGTTTAGGTGATACTGAAAATCTCACTCTCGTGGTCTTAAAACCTTATCTTACTCGATGTCGCTCGTACGATAAGGTTTTAAAACCTCTCGAGTGAGATTCTCAGTATCACCTAAACAACGATAAAAGACTCTATATATATAGTTTGTGCTGGAATTCTCGTATATATAGACACATTGTAAATGCTTAGAGCAAGATTTTATTGTCTCGGGACACGTCGGACAAAAGGCACACTAGGAAAAAGGAAAGTCTGAAGGAAGTTTCTGAGCAGATCCTGCTCTCTACAGGAATTTAAATAAAAAATGTACATCTAACGCTAAAGACACAGTTGCGCTGCTTTTAAACTAGGTTCTTGCATCGCATTCTGCAACACGTATAGAGATACTTGTACTTGTGTAAAGTTAGTGACTCACCTAACAGAACAATTTGTACAGAAGAAGAACAAGCTCTGGCGCAGTTTTTGGCACTGTGCAACCGGTAGAGCCTTTGTGGATAAACTTGTGGCAACTATACATAATCTGTGTCCACACACTGCTAGATTCCAGCTGTGCGGAGCCATGATATTGTTTGGTGATTCTATACTATAATTACACACACCTCAGTGCGCAAAGGCCATTGGGCCAACGTCGGTTGCCGTTTGCACGCGCACAGCCGTGCACAGACACACAAACACAGCCGTGCACAGACACACAAACACAGCCGTGCACAGACACACAAACACAGCCGTGCACAGACACACAAACACAGCCGTGCACAGACACACAAACACAGCCGTGCACAGACACACAAACACAGCCGTGCGCGGGCCAACGGTAACCGACGTCGGCCCGATGACCTTTTCGCTTTGGGAAAGTGATGGACTCTATTTTGCTGGTCGAATTTTTCATTACTGATGTAACATGTAGAAGACCATCAAAACATAAGAAAGTTTCCAGCAGTTTCTGAAGCTAAAAAATAATGTAATGGGGGGGGGGGCATGGGGGGTAGGGAGGGGGCGGGGGTGGGGGGGTGCGGTGCTAGGGGGGGGGGGGCAGGAAGAGTAGGCACTATGTAATGTAATCTTGTACATTTTGTTGTCGGTAGAGTGTGTGTGTGTGTGTGCGGGGGGGGGGGGGGGTCGGGGCGGGGGGGGGGGGGGTTGTGGAGGTGCAGGGGGGAGGGAGGTGTTGTCCAGCTCCCACTTATATACTGTAGCTGTATACATTGATATACTGACGAGCGAAAGACATGCGTCATACTTGGAATCATCGTAAACACTTCAGTTTTTCCGATCATTTGCAAAATATCGCATTTCTTTTGCACGTAGGTATATATTCATTGTCATAAAAGCTATTGTGTTATAACCATGATGTTGTCTGTATCATGTCTGCTTTGTGTGCACCTTGCTAACATTTGGATGGTGTGTGTGGGGGAGGTTGGAATGGGGTATATATATCCAGTGTCCATTTTGTATTAACCCATTCAGCCCTGACGCACTACAGCAGGAGATGGGTCGACCATGATAATTTCAAGGGTAGTGCTAGATTAGCTTGGCGTCTATCTGTTGTGCGAGAGTCCGTACGTACGACTGGGGGCAAGTCTGCGTGCGTTACAGTGGAGGCATGTCTGTGTATGTATGGGGACCGGGAGGAGGGGGGGGGGGGGGGCTTAGTAGCGGTATCAAGTGAATATTTACGCTGATAGCAACTGTACTGCTTTGTATTGTACTCTACTATACTGACGAGCGAAATATATGCGACATTTTTTGACTCATCGGAAACAATAATGTTTCCGATGATTTAAAAAATGTCGTATTTCTTTTGCTTGTCAATATATGTAAGCCACCTACCTAAACAAAAAAAAAAAATTAGAAAGAGGACATCGGGGCAACAGCCTTTCACTCGTGTTTACAGGAAATAACATTTAGTCGCTTTGCGTGTTTCGGTCACGTTACTTTCCCAATGCGCAAATGACCATCGGGTCGACGTCGGCCCGATAGCCTTTGCGCACTGGGTTATTACTTCCTTTTGTGTGTATATTTTTCAAGTTTGAACTCGCAGAGAAATAAATGAATGCAGTTAATTATGAGTATGTATCTGTGTGGTTATGTCTGTATGAGTGACGCGCGCGCGCGCGCGCGCGTGTGTGTGTGTGTGTGTGTGTGTGTGTGTGTGTGTGTGTGTGTGTGTGTGTGTGTGTGTGTGTGTGTGTGAGTGTGTGAGTGTGTATTTGTGTGTGCCAATGTGTGCCAACCTACCTAACGTACCAGAAATAAATTTAAAAAGAAAACACGTAAATGTAAAATGTTAGTGTTAATGTTGTAATTCATCCGTCTAAGCCCATTTCTCAAACTTTGGTAGGGTCACCTAAAGACTGTACCAGCTGCAGGAGATGGATCGACCATGATAATTGACAGGTAGTGTGAGATTCGTTTGGCGCCACCAGGCGAAACGCTAATCTGACCCTACCCTTGAACTGTCATGGTCGATCCATCTCCTGCCGTAGGGTGTCGGGCCTAAATGGGTTAAGGAGCATTGATCAGAGTACACAGGGGAAAAACACCCCTCAAAAACCAGATACAGAATGGCTCAACATAGTTATTTTGCACCTAGTGCAGGGGCGGATCTGGTGTGTGTGTGTGGGGGGGGGGGGCGGTCTAACCCCACCACCCCCCTCCGACCCAGAATTTTTTAAAACGCTACAACAAAGTGACTCTTTTTGGTGTGTCTGTGGAAAGAAAATTGGAAACGTTCTAAGACAGTGTGATATAAGATCGATTAAATATCAGGTGTAATAAAATAATTAGCTGTGTATCCTTGTCTTGCTTTTATGGCGTTCAGTGTATGTATAAAGGGCACGAACATGATTCATTCAGTAAAGTACATGTTTACGTTACTAGGACATGAAAACCTGATGGATGCAGAATTAATGTGCTCCGTGTTTTTTCACGATCTTTCTCATCTGTCCTCCCGTCTGTCCCGTCCCGGTCCATCCCATCCCATCCCATCCCATCTATCTATACATTAGAAACTTACAAGGGAAATGAAGTCTGATGAACATGTAAGCTCGCACAATCAGTGCGATTCGTATACACCGTTAAATCTCCTGGTCACATCAATCCATCGCATAGTGGTGTGCGATGTACAGACCTTTTACTTTAAGAAAAATGCTCAAAAGGCCATCAGGCCGACGTCGGCCCCCGTTAACCCGTGCACAGGCGTGGGGGGGGGAGGGGGAGCAACGGCAGTCGACGTCGGCCCGATGGCCTTTGTGCACTGGGATGCAACGAGACCTATAATGTCCCTAGTTCGTGCTGGCTTTGAAAGTACCCTGTTCATCTCCAAGCACAGAACTTCGCAAGCCAGGTTATGTCCCATGACAAGGGCTGCGTGTACGCTCTCTACATCCACGTCCGAGCGGCCCATAGCACAACATTGTCAGCTGAGCGCTGCATGCGTCAAATACCAATAGATACATAGTGGTTTCATCCATGTCCGAGCCATAGCACAACATTGTCAGCTGAGCGCTGCATGAGTCAAAGGACAATAGATACATATTGGTTTCAGCAAGGTGCATAGATCCAACGAACCACTGACTATGTAAGCGCGTGTGTAGGCTACAGTGCAATCAATGCACACCGTTTGTTACATACATGCAACTGGGGCTTTGATTAGTTGTCTCGTTTCGAGTACATGCACTTGATAAATAATCACCGACAAAATCATGACACGAAATGAGCCTTTTCCGATCTGTTTCCTGCAGAGGCCACAAATAGCTGTATTCCACAAAACAATTATGTATTCCAACAACGCCGTCAGAAAATGCTGTACAGTATTCACTTAATAATTAGTAGAGCTGTGTCAGCGAACAAAGAGCCAGTGTAACTACTTTTTAAAAAAAAGGCTTCATTAAATGCTCTTAACCACTCATTGAGTCATTCTTCAACTCAACAAGGGACGTCCGTATCCGCGCAAGCCTTTCCTGTTCGTTGAAGGGCAAATAGTGTTGATTTTATTCATACAATATCAGAATTAACCCCTTCGCCACCATTGATCGTGCATTGCGCGTCAGAAACGACTACACACAGAACGCCGTTCGCATGAAGAACACAGATATAAATGGGACGACATCAGGCAAAAAGAACACGGCACTAACACGAGACAAAAATCCACATGAACCCTCAATTTATCTCTCTTACAATTGGGGAGCGTTCGCCTAGCCGCACCTAGGGGTTTAATCCAGCTATGCTTTAGTTTACACAACGCTGGGCACGGGCATTGACATTTTTTTATTACCAGACCAGGAGAGTACACTTTTTAAACATTTATTTTTAAAACACAAGTTACAGCGTGACACATATTTGAAAAGAAAATAAATCCCCACACAACGTAATTATGTACACAGCATTGTAGTGGTATGACTGCGGTTTGACGAGTAGACTTGGTACTGTTAAACAACACATAAGCTTCCCCCCCCACCCTCTCCCCCCATCCCCCCGTATACACGCACACATACGCACACATACGCACACACACACACACACACACACACACACACACACACACACACACACACACACACACACACACACACACATTACTATTCACGGTATAAGGCTTTCTTGACCAAGAACATAATAATTAACGAACTGTGACTGCGCTCGTAGCATAACGAGAGTGGACGACATATGTAAAGTTTAACCTTTTAAGGGTTTTGTGGAGCTGATTCCTGCAGGATTCGCCTCGTCAAAAGCCGCTACCAACTGCGAATGGGTTCAGATTCGTCTTTAATTTCACATCCTGCTTGGTATTGTACTCAGAAGGACCGGGATGGGAATTTCATTGTCAGAGAGAAAGCATGGCGAGGTGCCGCGTGAGACTACCTTTTCTGGTCATGGTGGTGTCTTTTTCCTCGGGACAAAGTCAGATTGGTCCTGAATGGCCCAAAATAGGTAAGACTGTAAAAGACAGGTTACTTTAACCCCTTTTTGCCAACCGTCGTACATTTTGTTTCTGAAATTTGTATTCCTAAACGAACAAAAGCCACAAAAGTGCAAAGAAGATACTAAGTTGTCTCAGAGAGGCATAGATCCTCATGAGCCCCCGCGTTCGCGGGGGGCTCATGAGGATCTATGCCTCTTGCAGATAGATCAGGTTTTGTTGTCAGTGAAGGGGTTAAATACGTATCAGGCCGACGGTCTTTTGACATGTGTTACTGGCACTAGCTTGCTTCTTTTGTTGTAGAATGAAATGTATTACTGCAGAACAAGATTAGTGTCCACGAACAAAAATATCCCACCTTAGTTTTGTCATCAAAACTGTATGGGATAAAACAATGGCAAATCACATTCACGGATGTTTCTAATAGAAGAAGATATTAGAACGTGAAGGAGAAGAAAATAGTTTTGCTTGTTCGCATATCAATGCATACATATATCGCAGGTAAAACGTAATGCAGTTACGCATTCGAATTCACATACAATCTTACAAATATACCTAACACAGTATTAAAGCAAGATTGTGGACCATAACATACACTTTGCTATAGTAAAACTTCCATTATCACAACATTATGGCGTACAAATAGTTAGGAGACCATACACAACCTGTAGCAGGCAAAATGTTTAAAGGTTATAAGAGTAAAAATAATGAAACGTTTATTGAAAGTTAATTAAAGTCGGATTAACCCTAACAATTGTACTAAAAACAGTTATTAGCGTGCAATCTTTTAACGTTCAAGGACTACTCCTGCCATTCAGAAAACTACACATAAGTCTACTCTTCCCAGGGTAAATCACAGAAGACACTCAGTCATCCTCAGCGCGTATAAGTCTGCCCTGTAACAGCAATTTATTGTAATGAAAAGCCAGATTTTAATTGTAATGCAATGTAAACTGCGCTTTTCACACAAAACCTATATTTATTGATCTTTGCCATCACAGTACAAGTCCATGAGCCAGCCCTAGCCACTGTGCACCACCACCACCCCCACCACCCCCCCCCCCCCGCCCCCAGTTCTCAAAAAGATTGTTTACAAAGTGTACCTTAACATGTCCTGAGATGTATAAGCCATGTTTCCCTGAAATCATTAGCAACACACCAGATGTATAGCCGATGGCGCATGGGTACCCCATTCAGGCTTTACGCGGATGCTAAAATGAGGGTGAGAAACATTTCCTTTTAAATAAATCAGAATTCATTCCAGAAGCCCTAATCAGGACATATTATGTTAAGGCACACATTCCGCGTCTTTTGCAAAATAACAGAATGAAAAGAATATTGAATCTATGGCTAACAGTGCAGTTATTTGTGCACCCAGTAAACGGCCATCTCCGTGAAATCGCAAAAAAAAAAGAGAGACAAATATGTGTCAGATGCCTTCAGACATTTTCTATAGCATCGGCAGTCCATTTTCAGGTTTACATCGTTAAAACAGGATGTCACAATTATTATAAACGTGACTATGTGATGCTGCGATCACTGTGAGTGCCACAGTGGTTGATTTTGTATCCTTTTCCCCACGTTGTAAAAATACACAAAATTAATTAGAAAAAAAAATACTAAAGTTATTCCATTTCATTTTCACCTCCCATTACCTATTAAGTTTCAATAATATGAGCATAAAGTGCAAGATAAGGAAAGTCGGTATCCTTTACCGTACGTTCTTGGTGCGTTCCTGTTTCCAATGCCCTCAGAAATAGTGTATGCAATTGGGTTGTCTTCTTTTTTTGTTTTGTTTTATTGGTTAGGATGGACTTCCACAGTTACTCCCAAACTGATTTTTTTTATTCTTGATGCATTTAGAGGCCACAGTGGCTAAATCTGCTGCCCTAACCCCATTTTACCAGTACGCAAGGGAACGCAAAAATGATCATAACAATTGCCTACAACATACTCCTCTAAATATTTTTGTTGCCAGTTTTCTTAACCAAGTATGCATTTTGAGCATACACATTTTTGATCATTTCATTAATTTCAATGTGACCCATCAATTTAATTGTAATTCCTTTTAGTTACGGCATAAAAAGGGGGAAACGTCTTTAAACAGGGACTGCCGCTGAAGCTTTTACCGTCTGCACATTCAGCAGTCTTGTCAAACTCAGGGAAGGTGTACCTCGTGTCTGATGCTGTTCTTGGTCTACATTAATGACACCAGTACAGCAGTACCAAGGTTCGTCTCGGACATCCTCCATGCGGATGACTTTGCAGTTTGGACCGCAACAGAACATAAAGAAACAGCAACCTGCAGAATCCAGGATGCTGCCAATAGAGTCAGCAGCTGGACTGAAAGATGGTCACTCAAACTGAGCTAGACCATCTCTTTTAGTCAGATGGAAAGAAGTTACCTTGAAACTGGAGACCTTCAGTAACCAAAGACAGACAGGCCCACTTTACTGGAAACATAAGAATTACTGGATTTACATGGAGGCCTCACATCAAAGCCATGGAAGCTAGAGCTGCGAAAAAAAATTATCTGATTCAGAAACTGGTGGGGACTACATTGGCGCAAATTACAGCATCTTAGCGCAGGCAAACACCAGCTCGGGTAGACCAGTAGTGTTGTGCCAATATACATCGTCGACATGAAACACTGCCTGCAAAACAAAACAAAACAAAACAAAACAAAAAGCCAGGCGTGACAAGATGCAGAACATGGGTCATTCTCATGATGCAGTGACATTTTTAGAACTATCTGGAGTACCCGAATTTAGGAAATGGAGGACATTGGAGCCACTGGAACGCAGAACAGCGCACACGATCAAGAAACTTACTAAACACCGACAGCACTAGAGACTACAGAAGCAGACCAAGAAGCGTCAGAAATGTCAAAAATCTGAACCGTCAACTGAAGGTCCTGCAAAGGGCTAAAACTGACATCCTGGAACCAAGCCCCAAAATGTGTGAAGAGCTCTCTTCAGTTACATGGGTCGTTCGAAAGAGCCTTCTAGACAACATAAACGATGTTCCAGGACTCTTTGCCAAAGGCCGCATCACTGCACAAAGCCCTCTCGCTGGAGATAATGCACAAGCGCTACACAAAGACTGGTTTGACGAAAACGACGTAGAGATCCAGGAACTTCTAGCAAAAAAAACAAAGAGCCGCCCACCAGGCCCACCTAGCCCAGCCCTCCTGCCCTGTAAAGAAGTCTGCCTTCCGCCTCATCTGCAGCAGTCTCCAGCTCAAGCTTAGAGAGCTCCAGAACGAGTGGTGGTCCAGACTCGCACAGAGGACCCAGCTCTGCGCTGACAACGGTGACTACAGGGGCTTCTACGAAGCACTGAAAGCAGTGTATGGCCCTAGGCACCTGGTACAAAGTCCCCTGCGAAGCGCTGATGGACAGGCACTCCTCACAGATAATACCTCCATCTTGAACCGCTGGTCGGAATACTTTCAGGACCTCTTCGGCGCTGAGCGCACTGTTCAAGAAACAGTCATCCTCCAAATCCCACACCTTCCACTAAAAGTTGAATTGGACGAACCGCCCACCGCCGAAGAGACCCTCACAGCCATTCACCAGCTCAAGAGTGGCAAAGCAGCAGGCATTGACGGAATCCCGCCAGAGATCTGGAAACATGGAGGCCCAGCACTGCACAACAAGCTCCACGACCTCTTTCTCTGCTGCTGGGAAAAGGGAACACTACCAAAAGATCTCCGTGATGCAGTCATCATCACCCTGTACAAGAACAAAGGAGAGACGTCTGCCTGCTCTAATTATCGTGGAATTACCCTGCTGTCCATTGCCGGGAAAATTCTCGCAAGGTTGCTCCTGAATCGGCTGGTACCTGCCATCGCTGAAAACCACCTCCCAGAGGGCCAGTGTGGCTTCAGAGCCAACAGGAGTACCACCGACATGGTCTTTGTGCTGAGACAGCTTCAGGAGAAGTGCCGCGAGCAGAACAAAGGGCTGTACGTAACGTTTGTCGACCTAACAAAAGCGTTTGACACTGTGAGCAGGCAAGGTATGTGGCAGATCCTGGAGCGACTAGGCTGTCCCCCAAAGTTCCTCAACATGATCGTCCAGCTCCACGAGGACCAGCAAGGCCAGGTCAGACTAAACAGTGACCTCTCAGAACCATTCCCCATTCGCAACGGCGTGAAGCAAGGCTGCGTGCTGGCACCAACCCTCTTCACCATCTTCTTCAGCATGATGTTGAAGCAGGCCACAGTGGACCTCGACGATGACGACGCAGTGTACATCAGGTACCGTCTCGATGGCAGCCTGTTCAACCTCAGACGACAGCAGGCCCACACGAAAACCCTAGACCAACTGATTCGTGAGCTGCTCTTTGCTGATGACGCTGCCCTCGTTGCACACACAAAGAGAGCCTTGCAGCGCACTACGTCCTGCTTCGCAGATGCCGCCCAGCTCTTTGGACTTGAGGTCAGTCTGAAAAAGACAGAGGTCCTTCATCAGCCGGCAACCAAGGAAGAGCATCGCTCTCCCCACATCACCATCGGCGAGTCCGAACTGAAGTCTGTACACCAGTTTACCTACCTTGGCTGCATCATCACGTCAGACGCCAAGCTGGACAAGGAGCTGGACAACAGGCTGGCAAAAGCGAACAGTGCTTTCGGGCGACTATTCAAGCGGGTGTGGCACATTCAACAGCTGAAAAAGGCACCAAGATCAGCGTGTACAGAGCTGTCGTCCTCACCACCCTGCTGTACGGTTCCGAGTCCTGGGCCCTCTACCGCAGCCAACTACGACTCCTCGAACGCTTTCACCAGCGCTGCATGCGTACCATCCTCAGCATTCACTGGAGTGACTATGTCACCAACGTCGAGGTCCTTGAACAGGCGGAAAATGTGAGCATCGAGGCTTTGCTGCTGCGGACACAGCTTCGCTGGGCGGGGCACGTCTCCAGGATGGAGGATCATCGCCTACCCAAGATCACTCTGTTCGGCGAGCTCGCCACTGGACACCAAGACAGAGGGGCACCAAAGAAGACATACAAAAACGGTCTCAAGAAGTCACTTAGTGCCTGCCAAATCGACCACCGCCAGTGGTCTTCGCTTGCTGCGGACCGTGACACCTGGCGCTCCATCATTCACAAGGCAGCCGTCTCCTTTGAGGACTCTCGCAGAGCTAACCTTAAGGACAAGCGGCTCAGAAGAAAAAAACAGAGCTGTCGTAACTCAGAACCCTGACCAGACCTTCCCCTGCAGCCACTGCGGTCGAACCTGCCTGTCCCGGATTGGCCTACGCAGCCACGAAAATGCCTGCAGACGACGTGGGCAAGCCCTATAGAATCTTCGTTCGCGAAGTCAAGCCAAGAGAGACCCTCACAGCAGCTGTGCTGAAATCTACACAGGCGGGTCCGCACAAGAAGCCGTTCAGAACGAAAGAAATGGCGTGAATATCTGTTGTGCGGACCGCACTACTACCTCCCTCTCCTTACCAGCTGGCGGCAGCAGCTCCATCTATCTTACAGATCTGCAGGTGCTCAACACAGCAGCAGAGCACTAGCTGGGTAAAGCAGCAGCTTGATCCACTGATCACCTCACCAGGAAGCTTCAAGATCGACTGGATGCCAAGTCAACAGAATAGTACTGCAGTGGATTCCAGTGCATTCTGAAGTAGCTGGGAATGGACTGAATCATGCACCAGACTACCTCACGATCACAACCTTCTGTAAAGAAACCAAGACACTACAACAACAAAATGAATTGCAACAGCAGAATGGCGGCTGCAGCCAGTGCGCAGATGACATCAAGCTGAACAGAAAGAGCCGGGCCACCATCTCCAAATACGCACTGATCACTCTGGACTCACCTCATGAGACTGGGTCTTGTGCAAAAAGCCCTTTGCGAATGTAGCGTAGAACATCAGTTTTCTTTAGAACATTCTCTGGACCAGTCCGTACAGAGAAGCGGTCCGATGGCAGTTCTGACAGACCCTGTACACCAAACTTTGAAAACCTGCTGCCGAGCTCTTGACAGCTCACTTACTGGCAGCCAGAATTATATGAGATATAATGACGGCCATCAAGGAATTGAAAGTTGCAGAAGAAGAAGGTTAAAAAAAATTGGGGTTGAATTGGTGATCTCGTGGTGGACATGTGGAAACTACGTATTTTGACAACATCGTTTTGGCTGTTTAGGAACCATGAAACTTTATTACGCATATTCATATTTGCACCTTTCTAGACGAAAATAAATAAAAAGAAAAGGGGAGACCTTACTAGAACCAACTTACGCTGGTAAAATATCACCGAAAAGACCAGCCAGTTAAAAATAGTTACAATGAAATTAATGGGTCAAATTGAAATTAATGAAATGATCACAACTTGTTATACTCATTATTCATACTTTGTTAAGAAAACTAGCAACAAAAGTATTTAAACAGAGGAGAATGATGTAAACAATTGTTTTGATCATTTTGCGATTATTTGCTTTCTGCTAAAATGGGGGTAGGGCAGCAGATTTAGCTACTCTGGCCCCTAAATACATCACAGCATCATAAAATCAGTTTGGGATTAACTGCGGTACTTTATCCTAACCAATAAAATCTAAAAGAGACCTATCAGTTGTATACAAAATTTCTGAGGGCAGGGGAAACAACGTACGTTTCCCAATTCGGCAATTTTAAATGGGAAAAAGCTATCATTCACCACGAACGTACCGTAAAGGATACCGAATTTCCTTATTTTCTTGCACTTTATGCTCACATTGTTGAATCATAGTAGGTAAAAAGAGGTCAAAATGAAATGGAACAACTTTATTACGTTTTTCCTAATTAATTTTGTGTTGTTTTTACAACTTGGGGGTAGGGTTACAAAATCACTCACTGTGGCACTCACAGTAATCACAGCATCACCAAGTCAAGTTTATAATTTTTTTGACATACAGTTGTTTAGATGTAAACTGGAGAATGACTTGCCAAAGCTATAGATAATGTCTGAAGGCATCTGAAACATTTTGTGGGTCTTTTTTGTGATTTCGCGGAAATGGCCTTTTACTGGGTGCACAAATACCTGTACTGTGAGCCAGAGATTCAATTTGTTTTCATTCTGTTTTTTGCTGAAGACGCAGAAGTGCGCTTTAACATAATATTTCCTGATTTGGGCTTCTGGAATGAATTCTGATCTATTTAGAGGAAAATGTTTCTCAACGTCATTGTAGCATCCGCGTAGAGCGTGAATAGTGGGTACCCTTGCGCCATCGGCTATATCTCTGGTGTGTTCCTACAGATTTTCCGGGAACATGGCTTAAACATCCCAGGACTTACCAAGGTACACTTTGAAACCCATCTTACTGAGTACTGGGGGGAGGGGGAGGGGGAACACTGTAGCCAGGGCTGGTTCATGGAAACAGAGTGGTGCATTCATGCTGTTGCTTACCTCTCAATTCACTACGATGGAAATCTCGCTTTCCCCATATTATATGCACGTACTGGCTTGTGCCCTACACGACAGAGGTACAGCCTGGCGCGACCTAACATTGACTGCAGTTCTGTGGTTACACGCAAACACTTACCAAGTCACACACAAAATTAGACACTTAATAATTATCCAATGCGCAAAAGGCCATCAGGACAACGTCGGCCGCCGTTGGCCTGCGCACGTCCGTGCGCGTGCCAATGGCGGCCGACGTCGGCCCGATGGCCTTTGCGCATTGGGTGACCACTACACTTCCGAAGTGCACATTGTGTCTTTGATACATGGCGAATTCACCGCCGATACCACGTCCGCCTATAGAACGCGGATATAAAGTACGCCAGCAGGAAGCTAGGAATGACAAGAGGCCCCGCAATGGTGCCGCAGCTGTGGTGGCTGATGAGTCATGAGGTTCTTGACCTCTTGTATGTGGGTGGCGGTCACGTTTTCCCGGCAGTGTAGGGGTTAATGGTCAGTGGACGCCGAAATCGTACACGGGACATGGCATTAGTGAGGTTACGTTTGCAAAGAACGACTCCCAAAAAGGAACGAGAGTGACGTCACCGGGGGATAACCAGCGAGTACCATACGTATAGACATCGCTCCAGACATCTCCAACACGCATAGATCCTCGTGAGCCCCCAGGGCCTGCAACGAGTATGCCGTATATAGCCTGACAAGTTTGCATCTAGAGATTTTAGTTCTATCAAAGAGTATAAAGGCTACGCTCAAAGCTACTCTAGCCTCTATACTGTTTGATTCTGTGTTATCGTGTTCCTGACTGTAACCAGCATTTTAGAGAAAAGATACCTCGCAGAAACTGGTGTATGTTGTGGAGCTGTCACGAGCTTTTAACTCCACATTGGAGACCGAGACATGTCGAAAGCTAATTGCCGCAGCCCTACTACAGATTCGGCAAGGCATCAGTCTTTCTGCTGATATAATGCTCACAACATCTATGCCTCCGTTAACTTTTAATGTTTCAGGGAGCTGGGTGGCTCGGTGGTAGAGCGTTCGACTGTCGTCCACAAGGTCGTGGGTTCGAACCCAGCTGGGGTCAAAATATGTACAGGCCTCTTTTCGGTGCCCCGTCTTTGAAATCACTTTCACGGTGGACAAAAGACGTTAAGCCCTAAACGTTTGTTTTTAACTTTATGTTTCAGATCTCACTGCACGTGGAGTAACATGCGGCATGAGCACTGAAAAAAATTCACACGGTTTGCAAAATGACTGTCACGCAGCTATAAATGGAAACACATCCAGGGCCTACAAAAAAGGAAACTGCATTCACACAGCCCCTAACGACTTCTCTCCCTTCTGGTGGGTAGACATGGGGAGGACGTACAGAGTTCACCACATTAGGATCTACACACGGGCTAAACGTAAGATGGTAGTTAAAACAGAAAATCGCAAATCACTTCCATTAACCCTTTTAATATTTAATTTCTGCAACGACTACACACTGACCGACATTGGCGTGAAGACCACAGATGTAAATGGAACACGATTAGGCGTAAGGCGACAAAGTCATCATCCTTGGCGACTTCAACGCCAGAGTGGGCCAGGACTCTGAAGCCTGGAAAGGAGTCCTCGGCAAGCATGGCGTGGGAAACTGCAATGACAATGGCCGCCTACTGTTGGAGTTCTGTGCGGAGCAGCAACTGGTCATCACCAACACTACTTTTCAGCAAAAGGACAGTCGAAAGACCACCTGGATGCATCCTCGCTCCAAACACTGGCACCTTATCGACTATGTCCTAGTGCGGCAGAGGGACCGCAGTGACGTCCTCCTCACCAGAGTGATGCCCAGAGCAGAGTGCCACACTGACCACCGCCTTGTCCGCTGCAAACTCAGGCTCCACTTCAAGCCAAAACCCAAGAAATGGGGGCCCCCCAAGAAAACGCTTGATGTTGCCAGACTTCAGCGTGACGATGTGAAAGCTGCCTTTCAGACAGATTTACAGCGCAGGCTCAAAGACACAGCAGACCCAGTAGACTCCTCCCCTGAAACACTTTGGGAACAACTAAAAACTGCTATTGCAAAATCCTCTGCAGAAGTCTTGGGTTTCGCCAGAAAGAAGAACAAAGACTGGTTTGACGAAAACGATGTAGAGATCCAAGAACACCTAGCAAAAAAAAAAGAGCCGCCCATCAGGCTCACCTAGCCCAGCCTTCCTGCCCTGTGAAGAAGTCTGCCTTCCGCCTCGTCTGCAGCAGTCTCCAGCGCAAGCTCAGAGATCTCCAGAATGAGTGGTGGACCAGACTTGCACAGAGGACCCAGCTTTGCGCTGACAATGGTGACTACAGGGGTTTCTACGAAGCACTGAAAGCAGTGTATGGCCCCAGGCACCTGGTACAAAGTCCCCTGCGAAGCGCGAACGGCCAGGCACTCCTCACAGATAATACCTCCATCTTGAACCGCTGGTCGGAATACTTTCAGAGCCTCTTCAGCGCTGAGCGCACTGTTCAAGAAGCAGTCGTCCTACAAATCCCACACCTCCCAGTAAAGGTTGAATTGGACGAACCGCCCACCGCTGAAGAGACCCTCACAGCCATCCACCAGCTCAAGAGTGGCAAAGCAGCAGGCATTGATGGAATACCGCCAGAGATCTGGAAACATGGAGGCACAGCACTGCACAACAAGCTCCATGACCTCTTTCTCTGCTGCTGGGAGGAAGGAACACTACCAAAAGATCTCCGTGATGCAGTCGTTATCACCCTGTACAAGAACAAAGGCGAGAAGTCTGACTGTTCCAACTATCGGGGAATTACCCTGCTGTCCATTGCTGGGAAAATCCTTGCAAGGCTGCTCCTGAATCGGCTGGTACCTGCCATCGCTGAAGACCAACTCCCAGAGGGCCAGTGTGGCTTCAGAGCAAACAGGAGCACCACCGATATGGTCTTTGTGCTGAGACAGCTACAGGAGAAGTGCCGCGAGCAGAACAAAGGGCTGTATGTAACATTTGTCGACTTAACAAAAGCGTTCGACACTGTGAGCAGGCAAGGCATGTGGCAGATCCTGGAGCGACTTGGCTGTCCCCCAAAGTTCCTCAACATGATTGTCCAGCTACACGAGGACCAGCAAGGCCAGGTCAGACTCAACAATGACCTCTCAGAACCATTCCCTATTCTCAACGGTGTAAAGCAGGGCTGCGTGCTGGCACCGACCCTCTTCACCATCTTTTTTAGCATGATGTTGAAGCAGGCCACAGTGGACCTCGATGATGACGATGCAGTGTACATCAGGTATCGTCTCGATGGCAGCCTGTTCAACCTCAGACGACTGCAAGCCCACACGAAAACCCTAGACCAACTGATTCGTGAGCTGCTTTTTGCTGATGATGCTGCCCTCGTTGCACACACAGAGAGAGCCCTGCAGCGCATCACGTCTTGCTTCGCAGATGCTGCCCAGCTCTTTGGACTCGAGGTCAGTCTTAAAAAGACAGAGGTCCTCCATCAGCCGGCACCCAAGACAGTGTACCGCCCTCCTCACATCACCATCGGCGAGTCTGAACTAAAGTCAGTGCACCAGTTTACTTACCTTGGCTGCATTATCACGTCGGACGCCAAGCTGGACAAGGAGCTTGACAGCAGGCTGGCAAAAGCGAACAGCGCTTTCGGGCGACTTTTCAAGCGGGTGTGGCACAATCAACAGCTGAAAACAGGCACCAAGATCAGCGTGTACAGAGCTGTGGTCCTCACCACCCTGCTGTATGGTTCCGAGTCCTGGGCCCTCTACCGCAGCCAACTACGACTCCTCGAACGCTTCCACCAGCGCTGCCTGCGAACCATCCTGGGCATTCACTGGAGTGACTATGTCACCAACGTCGAGGTCCTTGAACAGGCTGAAACTGTGAGCATCGAGGCTTTGCTGCTGCGGACACAGCTCCGCTGGGCGGGGCATGTCTCCAGGATGGAGGATCATCGCCTACCAAAGATCACCCTGTTCGGCGAGCTTGCTACTGGACACCGTGACAGAGGGGCACCAAAGAAGAGATACAAAGACTGTCTCAAGAAGTCACTTAGTGCCTGCCAAATCGACCACCACCAGTGGTCTTCGCTTGCTGCGGACCGTGACACCTGGCGCTCCACCATTTACAAGGCAGCTGTCTCCTTTGAGGACTCTCACAGAGCTAGCCTTAAGGACAAGCGGCTCAGGAGAAAAAACAGAGATGCCGCAGCTCAGAACCCTGGCCATACCTTCCCCTGCAGCCACTGCGGTCGAACCTGCCTGTCTCGGATTGGCCTCCGCAGCCACGAACAAGCCTGCAGACGTCGTGGGCAACTCCTATAAAATCTTCGTTCGCGAAGTCAAGCCAAGAGAAGAGGCGTAAGGCACATAGGACTAACAAGAGACATCAATCCTCATGAGCCCCCGCGACTCATACGCATACGCCCCGACAGTTATGGGGTTAAGGCGTGAACCCCCAGTTTTGACTATCCGCGTAAACACTTCAGCACGCGGATGTTCCACACCAGAGTCGCGTTCAGGTTTGCAAAACAGAAAATGTGAACGATTTGTCACGAGAGAGCGTTGCCGCTTGCAGTGATGTTGATCGTAGACATTACCGGATCACTGAAAGAAAATGTAGCCGTCCGTCTGTTCTCAGGGTTAATGTGCACTCAAAACGATTAACTCATTGGAGACGCCTCGTATACGGATACGCGGCTATTCGCCGGGTATCCGTATAATGCACGTCTCCAATTAGTTAACAAAACTTACTGCATTCGCATATGAGCACAATTAAATGTAAGAAGATGTCTTATGCTGTTAACTGAAAAGTCAACGAGTACTGTTTTCAATAACATGCACAGTGAACCCACAACAAAACATAATTTGATGTAATGTTGTACTGTGGCAGCAAGTTTGCTTATAAATTGGAACAAGTGAATAGTGTCTCTGGCTAAGACATTGGTTTTGCACTTAATGTGCCGTCTTCTTAAAAACATGGTTATGCGCGTATGATTAAGTAGTTCAATTTTGCAAATAAGATTTTGGTTTGGGTATTTTTACTGAATCATTCACGCTGCATAGTGCCGCCCATGAGCTTCACGTGTCTGCTTTGTAGGCGTGGCATGGCTACTTCACAATACGCCTGTAACATTTGATTCGCCAGTAATAATGTGTTCAGCAAATACGCCTAATTTAAACTGACACGAAGGTCACAGTGTGTTCCTTGACTTTTTTGTGATTGGTTTTAGATTTTTTGTAAAACCCAACACAATACTAGATCCTATCACTCAGCCGTTTAAGGACCTATTCGTTACCATTCTATAATGACAGTTTATTCCTTGTGGAATCTAGCGTGCGTGCCTCATTATCAAACTGCTGCTGTACAATTACTCAAGAGAAGCTCTACTTTTTACGCTGACCTGCTCGTATCTATAAGGGCACAGTTAAGACTTAGAGACAGACTCGCTTGTGTGAGAGGTACGGTGGCTGAGGACACTAATCAGGCTTGCACAGCACAATCGCATGCATCTCCATAAACCTCACACGGAACAATTGATAACACAACAACTGACAACACAACAACTAACCAAGACAACGTTTAACACGAACAATCAAAGAACATCACATCTTACAGGACAGCACCAATCCCACTTCAAGCATTCATAGACACAAGAAGAAGAACAAAGAAGTTACATCGCCACATTTACTTAGAGTCTACATAATGATAATTAAGGTCTGCTCACCCACAATAGCGAAGCGACGGTCCAGAATCAAGATGGTGGTCGGTGTGCTTTCTGGAGTGTGCCAGGACCTGTCAAGCCAGGAACCGCAAACCTCTAAACGCACACTCGACTGACCCTCCTATTTATAGTTCTGTGTACTATATCTGAACATGACGCGGTAACCTATTTACCGATTTCACTCAAAACACAACATTCTTCTTACTCTGGCATTCTTTTGTGCCCCTTGTCTCCTGGGTCAAGCCTGTTCCACGACCACTTAGATACTTAACCCTTCTTACCCTAGTTCCGTCTAGGACAATATAACATACTTCGTGTACCATTCGCCTTTGACCCGACACATTACCCTGAGCATCATTTAACTATACCTAATAGTCACTCTGGACAGACGCATAGCAGCCGGCAGCTTTGTTTTCAAAGCGAACACCCACACTAAGTGGTTTGCATCGAAACAAAGTTTGGTCATGTGAACTATCAAACGGAGATGAAAAGTGCGTTGAACTCTGGAAAACAGGAAAACGTTCGCAAACCTTTGGTAACCAGAACCCGTCCCCGGCGAAACACAATATCCCGACTAACACATGAGACAGTTTTCACCAGTTTCAAGCCGACCACTTTCTAATAGTAATAGTAGTAGTAATAGTAGCAGTAGTGGTAATATTACCAGTAGTGAGTAACAATAGCAGTAGTAGTAACAGTAGCAGTAGTAGTAGACGACTAGTACTGATTAGCAGCAGTAGCAGCAGTAGTAGCAGTAGTAGTAGCAGTAGCAGTATAGTAGCAGTAGTAATAGCAGTAGCAGTAGTACTGAGTAGCAGTAGTAATAGCAGTAGAAGTAGTAGTAGCAGTAGTAATAGCAATAGCAGTAGTAGTAAAGGCCCCGCCACACTTGCCGGTTGTGCCCCGATTTTGAAGCCGATTCCGATCCGATTGCGATCGGATGATGTCATATATCCGATCCGATCGCAATCGGTTGGGAATCGGGTGTTTAGAACCTGCTCTATTTTTCCGATCCGAATCAGCCCCGATTGTAAGCTTCAACCAAACAGAGCGCGTCTCGCAAAGCACGTCGTTTCAGTTTGCAAATGGCGGAAAGGTCAGTCAACCACCTTCGTTGCCAATGTTTCGCCCGCCTCAGTCTTCCCGAATATGATGCAAAACTGCTGATAATGCAAGCACATCATCATCAAACTAGCAGCTATTTCGCTGAACAGGTACTGGCCGTGATCTTCGATTCAAACCTGTCGGCTAAGTAAAGTCGGGGAATGTGTGGCAGTGCACACTTTTTTGCAGTCCGGTCCGATTACACTTCGATTCGAAACTGCTCAAGAATCGGCCTCAAAATCGGGCATGTGTGGCGGGGCCTTAACAGTAGTAATAGCAGTAGCAGTAGTAGTAGCAGTAGTAGTAATAGCAGCAGTAGCAGTAGACGACCAGTAGTAGTAGTAGGAAACGTAGCAACAGTAGTAGTAATAGCAGTAGCAGTAGTAATAGCACTAGCATTAGTGGTAATATTAACAGTAGTAGTAATAGTAAAAGTAGTAAAAGCAAACACCTCATATAACCACTGATTGACCTTCTGCCTCCTTCAAGCGTATGATTCAGGATTTCATGATTTTATTTTAACGATTATTTTCACACATTGGTGATATTAGACACAACAACAACAAAATCAACAACCATACACACAACTTGTTAATATCAAAGAATAAGAATAATTAACATCCAAACACACACAAATTATTTATTATAATAGTTTACCCACGGGACTATGAATTATGATATTAACTATTGGAATTGCAAAATTTCTGTGTAACACGTCATGCATATTTCTGCTAATTTTTCAACTNTTATGTTATTTGTGTCAACAGATTCGTTGTAACAACCTTTTGTTTGGGAGCCTTTTACCTGACACAAAAGGTCTTCCAACCCTAGCCCTTCTTTCCAGTAGCTGAAAATCAAACGATGGGTCGTAGGGGAGACGGGTAGGGGGCGGGGAGGGAAAGAAGGGGTGAGGGAGAAGATGTAAGGGAGAGGGGGGATGATTGTCATGCTTTTAAGGCCTGTCGGATCGTTTGAGCCAAGGACAATCTACTCATAAGAAAATAAGAGAGTTCTCGTGTTTAACGAGAAGGTACTGCCCTTGTTTATTATAGTGCAATCTCTGTTTTGCATTCACCGGCCGTTGTGACCCAGTGACAACCTCATCTTTATTTTCACAGTTGCATTTGTCTTCCGTAAATCTTTTTTTTTTCAACATTTTTATTGTGGTGTACTTCTTGGCACATTGCTCTAGTTGGCTGACATTTGAAATTGCCCATTAGTTGTACCAAACCGCGATTAGTGACGAAAAATAGTGGCCCTCGTCATGGGAAGAAAAACGTGACATATCAATAGTTGCTGTTGTAACAAGGGCAGTAACTGTTTCCAGAGGTCAATAAGACGGATTATGAAAGAAGAGAGAACCCTCAAAGTGCTTACCAAGCATCTCATCCGATATTTGGTCAGAATGTCCGTACTGGGCTCTGTACTGCTGGCTGCCATTGCGTTTCGTCATGACAAACGGTCTCCTAAGTCCTGCCCAAAATAACACGCAAGTTGCACTGTTAGCACCTTTTCCCCCTTTGATAACCACTTTAATAACCAAAAAAGATTGATAAAATTACACATACAAATCAGCGTGATGTAGTCTTACGTTCCTCAGGAATTATATTTTAATTTCTATATAAATTTGCCGCATTAATTTTCCTTATGAATATTAATGATTTGTCTATATGCGAGCTCAATTCTTAAACTGTTCCTCATGTAGATATGTCAATTTAGAAACGTGGGTATCGTGGTCTATGCGATTTTACAGAGATTAAAGAGTAGGTGCAGCCTTTACACCAGGTATTAGTTAATTCCATGAAGGTACTGAGCGGTTTGTGAAAACATTATTTCTCAGGTTACTTCGACTGTGCTCAATACAAATCTTGATAGCGTGTTTCTACTTGTATTATGTTCTAATACACATTTAATAATATCAGTATAATACAACAACGTGGAAACATCAACATTATCAACACCGTTTAGAAGTTTATAAGGTTGGGTTAGTTCACCACGAGTGCGTCGGAATATAAGTGTTGCAAATTTAATTTGTCCAGTCGCAGCAAAGATCTTCATGTTTAGTTTAGATCTACACGAGTAGCACGTCTCATAGTTCTTCTAGTATTTTTTACTACCGCCCTAAAAGTGGATACTTAATCAAATTGACCATACTCTACATGAGGTCAATAGCTCGTCGTCTGCTGTTCTTGTGGCACGCAGTAGGAAACGACAACTACATCAGCTGCAACTGCAATTCTTCTTGCTGGAGAGACAGAAGAGGATGTAGGACAGGGAGTGGATATACTGCAGTGTCCGTTTTTGAGCGCGTGAAAGCTGAGTGGCGACTCGACAAGGTCTGTTCGGCGGCCATTTTGTCAACTCGTCAACACGGATACGTGGCCTGGGCGCTCTGCTGACTCGCTGTTAGCGGAAAGGATGGAGAAGTAAATGACCAGACACCCAAAAGTTGAAAAATTTCATTACGTGGTAAAATCTCCATAAGAGGTGTTCATGGTACAGCGATGCTACAGAAGAGGACTAACATAAGCCTTGATTATAACTGAGACATTTATATTTTAGTGTGTGTGGGTGGTGGGGGGCGGGGGGGGGGGAGGGGAGAAAAGCGGAAGGGGGGGGTGGGTGGAGGGGAGGGGGAGGAAGTAGTGCCTGGGTGATAGATGGGTGACTAGGCAAATGGTACTCAAGAATGACCATTCAGCTAGGCAGACAGCAAGCGACAGGCAGTGCACTGTTATACAAAATGGGAGTATGGTTATATTATGTTTTTCGGGCAGCTTGGCGTTCAAACCTTTTCCAAGATGAAGCGAGCTGGGATCCTGTACAGCAACTAGAGACTGCTATCGTGTGAGTGACAGGAGTAGTGTGAAGATACTGGCTATATGTCGAGTACGTGGAGTACGTGGAGTAAGAAAAATCAGAATGGTGAAAAGCCTCTTGTGGTCTAGTGTGATCACAAGAGGCTTTTCACCATTCTGATTTTGACCATTCAGGCATGCTGCGTCACGCTATGCGATTTCGCTCTCCACTTTCACTTTCACGCAACTGATGATTTCAGTATTTCAGTAACTCAAAGTTCTAACTACGTTTAGGCATTAAACCGTCTGTGTTGGATTACTTCGAGGGCTTCATCGTGACATTGTGGTAAATGAAGATGATTATCAGACCAACGCACTGAAGGCCGGAGCTCTGATAATCAGATTAAGAGGACTACAGACCACGATGTAACCCGAGACTGTTTTTACAGACCACAGACTGTTTAATGCCATTGTCGTTCTGTCTAAGTACGTAGAGTACAGCAGAGCCCACAGGCTGATGTCCCATTCCTCCTCTGGCCTCCCTTCTCTCTGGAAACGTCTCGAGCCTGCTAATATAACTCATTCAAGACGTTCAGCGTCAATAGCTGCGAAATTGGGGAATCGGATTGCCGGCGGCAACGATACACAACACTTCCGCACTTCTTGATGCGGGCCACCTTGAATGAGATACGAGGTGATCGAGTATGTCGTCTGACAGAACGTCGGTAGATGTGGCCTGGGCGCTTCGCTCACCTGAACCCGAATTGGCCTCGTCACGTTATTCTGTGCAGTTCGAACTCTCTTCGTTTAATCCCTTCACTATCGAGAAAAACAGTGAAGAGATATAGATACACATGAGACCCGGCAGGCGCGAGGGCGCCTGAAGATCTACGCCTCTCTTTCAGATCAACTTGTATCCATGTATTTTGGACGGCTGTGCCTTTTAATCAAACACACCCTTCAGAACCAAAGTACATACAGCGGCAGCGAAGTTAAGCTCGGTGTCTTCAACTTTTCTGTTTTTAGGATAAGTTTTTCTCATAGCGCCGCTATCTGTTCACTCTCAGATTCTCTGCTTTTCGCTCAACCATTCCTCTCAACTCTCTGTTAAGTCTGTATGAACCTTTGCAGTTCTCGGCCCTGATGGTCCAACTCTTCTCCATACTCACCAACAAAGCACATCGGCAATGTATCGGGATGTTGGAAAGTAGGTACCTGGTGGTGTATGTTGTGTTACGGCAGGGACGGGGTTAGCTGGTGAAGGGTGCATGACGCATTTTCAGGGGAAACGACACTGCAGTCTGTACTGCACTAAACGTAATTTGGTTGCAGATGAAGGTAGGTCGTCTAACCTCACTGTGACGATAGATCAGCATGAAGTCTACACCTCCTCCAGGAACGTTACCGGTGATTATATTGACATCAACAGTTCTCCCCTGCCTGTGAATGGACGCCTCTTGAGAATCACTCGCAATGGTTCAGCAAGCCAGAATTACTTCCTGAGCATCTGTGAGGTTGAACTGTGGGGTATGCATTATATTTTTACGTTCATTTCCTTTCAAACATTAAAGCAGTTGATTGTAAAAATTGTGTAGACAGACAATGATGTAATTTTCATATTCGTCAAACGTTTGTGTTTTATTTTTACCCACCGTAAAAAAATGACGCAAATGTTTGCCTCTAAAACAATAAATGACATAATTAAGTATTTTTTTTTAAATATTATTTTTGATTAGGTGAGACATTATGCGATAGATGCCTTACATCACGGACTTGCTCAGGTGGATCCTATCCGCAGTGGAAGGCTTTGTTAAATGGATACTCCTTAAGTGATATATCATCTGCTTAAATACACAAACAATACGAAAAGTGAGAGAGAGAGAGAGAGAGAGAGAGAGAGAGAGAGAGAGAGAGAGAGAGAGAGAGAGAGAGAGAGAGAGAGAGAGAGAGAATGAATGAATGAATGAATGAATGAATGAATGAATGAATGAATGAATGAATGAATGAATGAATGAAACTTTATTTTCCAAGGATTAAAGAATAGGTGCGCAGACCGGCACACTGACACCAAGCAAAACATCGAACATTAAACATCAAAAAGTTATGATGTTATGCTAGAACATATTAGAAGATATAAAGGCATGACTTCTTTTCCGCTGAGGCTTAAAAACAAAACAAATGACAAAGAACACCTCAGCAAGTCTAAAGTATTATGATACATGAATATGAATAAGGAAATGTTTCTGTCAATGACGGTATGTGAAAGAAAAATATGAACAATATTTTTTCACATGTTCTTAATAAATGTATGCAGTTGGTTCTTCAACGTTATTAAAGAAGTTTGTGTTTTAATGTCTGCTAGAACTGTGTTCCATAATTTTGCATCAGAGTAGGAGAGGAACGTCTTGCAAATATCTAAGCGGGGCCTTGGTACTACCAGATTGCTCCCTGATGTTCGACTAGATCTGTGGGCAAGTGCGAACGAATACATGGAAATTTAACTCTAGGTGGTGGCATGGAATGTATGCCCCTGCAGACACCACAGTAAAATGTGGTTGTTATTGCAGGTAGGCAGAATTTCCTGCCTCCTCCAGTATTGCCGATGGTGTGCTGAAGAGGTCGCCAAGACCGAAACAGCTGTCCACACCGGCTAAATATCTGGACCCTCCTTGGGGGACCTAGATTTAAATTTCCATGCACTGAGTGGCTGGAACAGTGGATATGTGGTGCGCCCCCCCCCCTTCGGGGGGGGGGGGCTTCCATATGCATTGCTTTCGGTCACTCTCTTAGCGCCCCCTCTTTCCTATCTCTTTTTTTTTTTTTTTTTCGTGTGCTTTGGCCGCGGTGGATCTATGATCACTGGTCGATCATGCACATTTCTCTCCCCTGACAGTGCTATATCCTACTTTACTTTGTAACCTTCTTAATTTTGACATTAACAATATTTTTTTTTATATTGTTTTACCCACTTTGGTAATATGGCTTTGCCAACACAGTTTGTCATTAATGATGATTCAAAACACACACTGATACTTGACTTGCTCAACAGACTGACCATTCAAATATAGCTGTAGGGGAGGCGAGTTAAGCTGATGCTTTTGTCTAGTAGTAATTTACTTACATTTGCTCTTAGTAGGATTTGGAATCATATAATTGTTTTGACACCATGTGGAAACATCATTTCATTCAGGCCACTTTGTAGGGACTGGGTTATACAGGAAACATCTGACGATGACACGTCAAGACTTCCATCATCAGCGAAGAGACTACAGATTACACGGGGGTCGGATATATGTAAGAGAAGATCGTTTATAAAAACTGAAAATAATAATAGACCGAGGACAGATCCTTGCGGTAGTCCGTGCTCTATCACCCCGTCACGTGAGTTTGTGTCATTGACACATATGTTCTGTGTGCGCCCGTTTAGATAGTATGTAATGAAGGCAAGGGTGCCATCACTCAGCTGATAGGCAGCAAGTTTTGTTTTTAATTAAAAGATCATGGTTGACAAGTTTAAAAGCTTTTGAAAGGTCCAAAAATCCCGCTTCAGTCATTTGCCCATTATTCAAACCATCTGTCAACCAGGTGAACCAAAGCTGTGTGACAAGGATGTCTCCGAGGACAAGCAGACTGTAGTGGATGTACGCGTTTGTATTTATCTAAGAAATGTAAATGTGTGTGAATATGTCTTTCAATCGGGTTTGACAGAGTTGACAACGGAGAAATGGGTCTGAAATGGTTTGGGTCAATTAAATCTTGTTTTAGGTAACGGTATTACCTTTGCCGTTTTCAGACTAGACGGAAATTGTCCATGTAGTTTTCAAAGGTTGCAGATATATGTTAGCGACTGTGCGACGTATGGAAGAGCCATTCTAAAAAAAAGTGCTGCTAATTCCATCATAGCCAGATGAACGTTTACTCTTTAATAAAGAAATGGACTTTCCCACTCATAAACTGTTAAGAGCGGAATGTTGCAACACGTGTTAAGTGTTAATCTTTCAGCACACAATGTTTTTAGCTTTTCTGAAACATCAGACGAGTGACCGGGAGACGTAAGATTCAGCAGCAGTGTAGTGGCGGTAGAGAGAAAATGCTAATTAAACGTATCAGCTGATATTTTAGTGGCAGTATTTCTGGACCTCATGAAGGCGTTTATTGCACGCCAAACAGAAACGATATATCTTTTTTGCCGTTCATGAGATGGTGAAAGTGAGATTTCTCATCATTTCTAACTAAATTTTTATAAGGTTTCTTTGTTTTTGGTAAGCTACAAAATTCTTGCTCCTTTTATGATCATCTCGGAGCTGCATGGCATCCTTTATTTCATTGTTCGACCACGCGTGAAGCTGGCGATTTTTCACTCGTTCTCTCTGAAAGGAGCATGTTTATCAAGAACACCAAGTAACAATCTGTACCAGACAGAGCCTTATTAGGGTCACCTTGGTTGTAAACTGTGTGGAAAAATATTTGACGTAGGTCCTGCAGAAATACGTTTTTGTTGAAGCGCTTCAAAGATCTATATCTAATAGTTGTGTGCTGGTGTTTACGAAAAGTAGTATTTGCTTTAAATTCCCAGCCACAACACACAGGGTAATGATCACTAAGTCTTATTCGGGGCACCTATACTCCCACTACCCTTGACTTATTTGTTGTGTAGAAGTAGTCAATAATGGTGGAGGAAGTATTACTAACACGGGTAGCAGCAGTTACTAACTGCTTCAGTCCAAACATAGAAATGGTACATTTCCAGGCAGGGTTATTCAGGAGCAAATTGATATTAAAGTCGCCCAAAATCAACATTTCTGAGGTCAATCATCACTGTGAATTCGTCATACCATTGAAATGTTGATGTTCGGTTTCTATAAATGTATCCGACGAGCACGGGACTGGATTTGTCTGCCCTCAACTCAATCAAGACACATTCCACCGTTGAGGATCCGGGACTTTACGCCTGCAGGTGATACCGCTGATTGAATTGTGTATATACACTGCTATACCTGTCTGTCCCGAGTATTCAGCATCGCAGCGCAAGACAGCGTAGTCCTGGATAGAAACGGCCTCATCACTGATGTTAGGATTGAGGCGCGATTCAGTGACACCAAACAAATGAAAAGGACTGGGTTGAGTCAAGAGCACACAGAGATCAGGGATTTTGTTTTAAAAATGATATATGTTTAAGGGACCAGTATGTAAATGCAGACCTGGTATCATGTTTATATTGTTTCCGATCAAACAGCACAATTGCTCACGAGACTAATGAAGTTAAAGAAATTAATATAAAAGGCTAAATTTAATAATGTAACGAAAGAAAAGTTACGAACAGACAAAAATACTTAAAATAGGCATGGCAGCGGTTTTTAAACCGATCAACTTTAGATGCCGCTGCCCTGGGTAGCTAATCGGCTCTTAATCGTCAATAGTTCACTGGGCTTTACAGGACAGTCCAGTCAGTAAACAACTCGCTTCAGTGCCACAGTAAAACAACTCACTTCGCGGTCACAGTTGAATGCTCACCAATTGCAAGAAGTGCGGCGAAAATGGCACAGTCAAATAATGTCCCGCATTACAGCTCAGTCAAAAACCTTGCATAGCTTTATCGCTACTCCCAACTGTCATTGAGAAATTAGGAAACAAAACCACTCAGCAACCACATGACAGTAAATGAATAATGTTAGTCACGAACACCTTCATCTCTCTCTCTTGGCTTGACTTCGCGAACGAAGATTCTATAGGGCTTGCCCACGTCGTCTGCAGGCATTTTCGTGGCTGCGGAGGCCAATCCGGGACAGGCAGGTTCGACCGCAGTGGCTGCAGGAGAAGGTCTGGTCAGGGTTCGGAGTTACGACAACTCTGTTTTTTCTTCTGAGCCGCTTGTCCTTAAGGTTATTGAACATTAATTTGGTTAGTTGTAGAGTAAAGAAACGGACTTCGTGTAGAGTTAATTTGCCAACTAGCGGCACAGCATAGTTATTGTTACTGTACTATTTTTGCTTTGTTTTTTCGGGGGGGGGGGGGGGGGGTATGGTTACAAACTTGCAATTGATGACCTATTAAAGATCGATTTGTACACCGTGACATGTACTGTTTGATTCTATACTTTTTAATCGGTTCTTTTTTTATGCATGTGATTATATAGAAGATTAAGATAATACACTGCCGCCTTATAAACGTACATTATTGTCAGCTTTGCTTTTCGGGCACAGGCCATATATCGCAGCGAAATATTTCGCCGTTTTCTATCACAATCCGCCCTGAGCCTGTGCCTGAAACGGGTTGCTTGGGGGGGGGGGGGGGGGGGTAGGTGGATTTTGGACGAGTTCACCATATACTGCTCTTATGGTACCGTCGGGATACCATACTACAGGCTTAATGCGTGCGTGGGACGCCATCTTGCACTGCTGGCCTTCGAACAGCGTTCGCTCGCTTCGATTCTTCTGTCAATGATTTTATCTAAATTACCACATTTTTGGTTAAGTTTTAGTGTGGGATAGTTACTATAGGTAATGTACAATGACTGTATATAGTTTTTGGGTTGTGTAACCCCCTCAATGTTTATTTTTCAGGTTTTATGTGTTTCCATTTTGACTGATAACTGTTAACTTCGCGATCGTTTAATGAAACAGGTAAAGAAGTAATATCCCTAATCCAATGTGGCCTATTACCAATGCAGTTCTCTCTGACTCATGTGTGTTTGGTTGCGCTGGTGCTGGTTCTGGGGCCAGGGCTGGTGTAACTGGTACTGGGGTTGGCACTGGTGTAACTGGCACTGGTAAAACTGGTGTTATTAATGGTTGAACCACTTTCGTTGATGTCTGTAAATGTTTGGTTGTTGGACCCAAGTTTACTGATTGATCCATTGAGTCCTAATTTGTGATCAGCCTTTGCAACAATTATTTGATTATTATAATTTATTGTTGTTCCGATTTTAAGTTGAAGGTCAGATGGTAACATGTATAACCCAATGCCAACTACAAAGTCAACTTTTTATCTGGCATACCTGAGAACGTTTTGTTAACGCTGAATGATTTTTGGGAGATCTACTGCTGAGTTTAAAGCATCTTCAAGGTTTGCAAGAAAGTGTTTTGTGCTTAAAATTTGCCACTCCCGTTTAAGATATTTGATTTTGTTAGTGATTGTGTTCCTAGTAAACACCACACATATGCTCTTATTAATGCGTTCGACTCCCACTTGAGTAAACCCGTCACTTTTGTGTAAGATAAATGTGGTCCAGGAATTAGACTGGTTTTGTTCTTTTGAGCCTATCCAGATTGTACTTTTTGACGAGAATGAAGTGTAGGCTGGTAGTAATCTTGAGGGTATTGTCTTTGACTAGGAGCATAATACAATGTTCCCTTGCCCTGGTGATAATCTAGCTTTTTGTGTAAAGTCATACTTGGAGCTGATGTTAAATTCATTACAGATGCGTTCAAACGCTTTCATATCCATGGGGTTATTATACCGGACAAAACTGGATTCAGTGGGTAGCGGGGCATGAAGTTCTGACAGTATTCTTAGCTGGTAGTACGAGTGGAAACGATAAACAGACCTAATCAGTTTGTTTGAGTGATTCAAATAGTCTGTAAAGGAAACACCACTGCCAGCAGTTGAACATAATATAGCAAAGTTAAGCTGGTTTTGAAACATCTGTACTGGGCTTGAGGACCACTTTCTTGCAGTTGAATCATCTGTAATTGGTGGGTTTAGGTATTGATCAAAAGGGTTTGGTACTTTTACTTGAAACAAATCTCTTTCCGACACAGCTATATCGAGCTGATTTAGTCGGATTATTTTTTGTTCATAAGTAGGTGCGACATTGTACATGGCATTTACGTTAATTGAAATGGATTTGTGCTTAAGTTTGTTGGTGATTTAAATTCCATTGTGTCTTTTTATGAGATAAAAAATGTTTATTACTTTAACAAATCTTGATACAAGCAAACCAGTGTGGTTAACTAATGGTATTGATAATCGAGATGGTCGATCACAGGGAGGTTCAATCACCACGTCATCTGGACAACCACACGTCAGTAAAATTGTCCAGAGAAGATTTAAAACGTTCAACTTGGACAGACATTTTTTTCCGTCCTCAACTGCTGATTTTTTCAGTGCATGACTAGGAGCTCCGTCGCTTACATACGACGGGAATGATTGAAGATTTAGACTCACTCATTTTAGCTGCCGGTCTGTGTTGTTTTGTACGCTGTGTTACTGTTCTGAATCTAACTCAAGTTGTGATGAGCAGCTTTGGACACGACACCAATACACAGCAAAATAACAGACATTGCTGTGCAGATTCATAGGTCGGTGTGTAGTAGATAATGAGAATCTTACTTGATCAGTTAACACATTCTACCCAGGAAGGAAATCCCCAAATTTGGAAGTTGCCTTCTGAACGACTGTATTACAATTCTAGGGACAGCTCGAGCATGATATTTCAAGGGTGGTGCCATCTATTCTGGCACCAACCTTGAACTATCGAGCTCGATCCGTGTCTTGTTGTGGTGTGTCGAGGCTGAATGTGTTAAACAACCTTTTCCTAAGAGCAGCAGCTAGTAGGATGAGGACTGAAAACCTTGAGGATGAGATTTTCCTTATCACTATAGTCAGGCATAATCGCACACGGAAGCCGTCATTTTTTTAAACCTTTTCAACGAGAACAACCACACTTGAGTCCGCGTTTTCCTCGACAGCAGACAGCCTGGTCACGTGACCAATAAAACCCATGAAAAGTGCGTTCAAAACTGAACAGGAAAACATTCACTACGGAAATTTGCAACCGTTTCCAAACGTGAACCCGTCTTTGGTGATACATTATATCCCGTGTACTATACAGTTTTTTTTATAATTCGCCAGGTTCACGCCGATAGCTTTCCAAGGGTTGTAAAGACCGACATATTTCCTAAACATCTATCAGGTTGAAGTAAGGGGTATGCATTACTTGTATAAACTCTTTGTTTTTTCACAAACACGTAAACAGTCGATTGTAATAAAGATGTAGACAGAGAATGATGCAAATTTCACATGTATCGAATATTTTTGTTTTGTTTTCATTCTGGACTATAGCATGATGCATATTTCTAATCTGAACAGTAAATGCTAAATAAAGTATTTTTTCAATATTGTTTTTGATTAGGTGAGACACTGTGCGATGGATATCTTACATCTCGGACTTGCTCAGGTGAGTTTTATCCGCGGTAGAAGTCTTTGGTGTATGCATACCTTAGGTGATAATTAGACCTGCTGCTGAAATACGCAAAAATAAACGAAAATACCAAGAAATACAGATGTACACTGAATAAAAATAACAACAAGCGCGCACACACACACACGCACACGCACATGGCCGTGCGCGGGCCAACGGCGGCCAAATGGCCTTTGCGCATTTGTAGGGTGCTAAACTTCTTTCCTTACATTCACTTCCGTGAGATAGCCTTAGTCGCCTACTCGGCGTTAAACACAACTAGCTAACAAACTAACTGACTCTCATTCACTTCATAAACTATTTACAGATTATATCAAAATGGTTGCTATCACTAAATAGTTTTAAGATCTCTGAGATGGCGCAAGATACCAGGCCTAACTGTTGTGGTGTACCTTTTCCGACTCTCATCAACATTCTCAGTGGAACCCTACGCTCAGATCGCGGCCGCATGGACGCGAATTCTGGAACATATCACTTGGACATGGATCACAATTAATAATTGTTTACGTCAGAGCTGTTAGCCCTCCCATGGCTAACATGCCAAAAGTAAAAACAAGCAAAACACTGATATATGCATAGGTTCTATGGAGTCAAACCAACCGTCAAAACCCGCACGACATAAAACATTAGACCATCCGACAGTGGGACAAATGGGACAGTGGTACAAATACGTTAAACCATGGATGGTGGTCGACTTGTTTTTGACACAAGTTATGGCTCCGAGTCAAGTCGCGCGGCTCAAACTTCATCACCACTCACAGGTCCAGGCAATAAAGGGTGAATACGTAGTTCTCAATATCTACCTTACACAGTTCGTGTTGTAACTGTCTTTTCTAAGCGTGTTTCTTTCTCCGTTGAGTTCTTCTCTGCATGTTCTCAGTAGGTCTTACAATATTGTTGAGCAATAGGACTAACCATACAGTATGAATGTCGTAATCTGAAAGACGTTTCTGCTCTTTTTCCGTTAAGGGGCACTAGAAAACCTCTGATATATGTCGATGTTCCCACACCGTAAAGTTGTTCCTTCTTTGACACAATCATGTATTGATATATTGTATAAAAAAAATTAATGTTCACAGATTAATTGCTTGATATACATTCCTTCCCATAGTCCCTTGCGCGCCAAGAAGATCGATCTTGATGCTAATTGTATTATTTCTGAACGGAAACGCGAAATATTTTGATACTGCAACATTAACAATCCATTTATGTGCAGTAGTAATGAAATTCTTCTTAGTGTGTACGAACGCTCGAAATTTGCATCATATACACACACGAGCGAAGAACTGACGTCAGGAAACGTGGGAGTCGCTGGACTGACAAGTGAAATTGACGAGATGTCAGCTGGCGATATTGACGACCTGGGAAAAGAACTAAATAAACACACCTGTTGGCATTTTCCGCAATTATGCGTGATCTAGTTATAAGCAGAATTTTCGCAGTAACACTCACGGTTATACACAGCACTGATGTCTTCATAGCCAGACGAAATCTACGCGCTGAGTCGACAGTGATGTCCAGTCGTCTGCCATTCCTATGTTTTGTCTGAAAAGCACAATCATCGGGAAAAATGAATATTTGTTTTGTTTTGGACTGGGTACATAAATTATATTGAGCAACATTTTGCTTGATACAGTGCCGTCTGACTCCTCGGACATTTTGATTCGGATCTCGTAATCACACCTGCCTGTTATTGGCATTATATCGAGCAAAACGTTTCTGAGTGTAATATAATCGACACATACTAAAAGAAGGTTTAGATTAAGTGAGGCAACACTAGTAATATTCATAACCCATTGTATAGGCTTACGTCATAAATCCAAGTCCCCCATGGAGCAGACGCTTAACCTATTCGTTTTTATAGCATCCGTGTCAAAGTTAAGCAGCACAGTTATGTTACTCATAGAAATGTAGAATTACTTGCTCATAACGAGGTGCATAATGCCGTCACAAAAAAATGATTAAAAATGTGTACGCAAATTCTTCACATGATCTTTTATCGGCAGAAAACTTAAGGTGCGGTCAGAGCGCAATATATTCAAGCAGCCAGGCGTCCGCGGAAGACGGAAGAATTGGAACCTCAGGAGACTGCCACGCAGCCATAAACGGCAACGCAAGCCACCAATGGGTGAATGTCAACGGAACAGGTCCTCCAAACTGTTTTTCTACACCCTTACAGCAACACCCGTACTGGTGGGTGGACCTGGGACGCACTGTCAACATCCACAACATCACTATGCACATCGAGTGTGAGTAATTTATAGACTGGCATGGGTGTGTGAGCGACTTATTTTTCTTTTAGTCTTTGATGAAAATGAGATATTCATATATTATGCTTTGTTATTTTTACAAACATTTCATGATAAATTAAATCTTCAAAAATACGAAAATACGACTAACTGTCAATCAGATGAAGGGTTACTGCGACATGCAAACACGACACGTTTGTAACGCCGGCTCTAGGGCTTTAAGTCATTGTTACATTTAGAATGTAAGTAAAGTAACAAAGTTTACAATTGCCGGCCGAAATTATTTCTTGCTGTAAATGCATGATTTATGTGGCCTAAATTATATTAGTCCACCTGTACCGGTCTCGGGATGCTGCGCCGGAGTTTGCATTCACGCACGCCTCTGACATCTCGCACTCCACACACACATGAATAAACAGGCAGCACATAATTCGCATAATTAATTGTATGACGAGTTTTCAAACGAAGTACTTGTACATCATCAACAAAGACAGAGTAAAACCGACGAATTTCCTATAATTAAAGCACCCTATTTAACTTCTTACGACAATTTTGAAGAGCTAACTAGCATTCAGTTACTAACTGTCGACAGGCATCTTCTGAGACTGAGATATATTTCTACGCAAATCCTACTGACAAGCAAAACAGAATTTAGCGCTATGCCTCCAGCGCCACTCGCGGGCGCGCTACGTGACCATACACCGTTTCGGGCAAAAAGAAGTCAGGCGTACGTGCAACCATAGACGTGACGGTCAACGGTCAAAAGTTATACCATTTTAACGGTCAGTTGTGTGATCAGTGGAAGAAGCCAAACAGTAAGAAGAAAACGCTAACACAGTTTGAGGTGGAGGGAAACATCGAAAATTATTATTCTCTACACGTTAATCGTTTTGGTCGCATTGTCGTTTGCTGATCAGATAATGATTTCAAAGACAGTTTACATATTATGTGGTGTAATGAAATGTATGTCAGCCTGATGTACGCTGGAGGCTGTACAAAACACATTCTGACTAAATGCAAAATGAATCTGATCCGACAGAAACACATCAGATATAATAGTCGCTCACAATACAGATTCAACACGCGCTGTGTAGAACATCAGTCAAACGTTTAATTCTTTATGACCGTAGGAAACTGAAATTCTTTTTGACTTTATGACAATCCTCATGAACGAAATTGTATTTGACATAAATATTATCGAGGCGTCTGTTGGTCTGATATTTTGTTGATAAAAGTAAATATTTGACATCTTTGCACATTTCTCCAGCAAACATCTGTCTAAACAAGCATGTTTGGAAGATAACGATGTTACGGTCAGAACATTGTCAGACAAGTTATCGATAACTGAATAACGTGCATGGACATTTCTCGCACTCTAATGATTCAAATTGCAATCTCCTTTAAAGGAATACTTGCGCTGTATTGACTTTTCGTTCGATACAACTTGCTATCAACACGTTTCTATCAATACCTAAGCACCGTCATATGACACAAGCAAACTTACGTTGGCCAGTTATGGTAGAGGCTGCATCAGTTTTTTTTAAATAACATTTTACCAACATTCGTGATTAAAGGGACATTATTTCGCAAATCAAGCTGATCTGATAGTTCTATTTTATTCAACAGAATATTCATAGTAGGAAGAATGTGCGAAAATGACATTGAATATTCATCAATCACTTAAGTTTTTATATCAACGTTGTGTAGCCAGAGTTCTTTTGCCAAAGGCTGTAGATATGAAAATGCCGAGCTATCATGTTGTCACATAAATGTTGATTTAGAAATCAAAGTCATTACTTAAAACAGGTTAGAGGCTTTGCTTCAAGTATCCGTGTTCATTTTTTTTTTGGGTAGTGGTGTATTTGGGCATGGGTTCAGCGAGAGAGGTGGAACAAATATGGGATTAGTCATGCCTGGTGCAATGGATAATACGGGTCTCTCGGGTTCTTATCAGCTAGTAGTTACTTGACACATTCTGCCCCAGGAACGAAATTCCCAAATTGTTGAAGTTGCCCTCTGAAGGACGGTATTGCAATTCTAAAGACAGGTCGAGCATGATAGTTTAAGGGTGGTGCCAGAATAGCTTGGCGGCTACGGGCGCCAAGCTATTTTGGCACCACCCTTGAACTGTCATGCCCGATCCATGTCTTGCTGTGGCGTGTCGGGGCTGAATGAGTGAAGCCAGCTAATTTTTTGTTTCACAGATCATGGACGTTTGGACAATGCCACCGTCAATCTGGATGGCGAACTGATCTTCACCTTCACTCCACCCAGCAACAGGCAGAACCCGTACAATATTACAAGTCCTTTGCCGCGTGCAGGCCGCAACATTTCAATTCAGTATCCTCAAAGCTTCACGGATAAGTTGCTCGTGGCGCTTTGTGAGGTGCAAGTATGGGGTAAGCCATTTTCACCTATTCACTGCCGAGTTGATTAAAACCTCCCAACTACAACAGGTATAGATCTATGCCTTTTGCTGACACCGCTTTTTGTATCCACGTGCCCCGCACAACTGGAACTCTCGCGTCGATTTAATATATATATATATATATATATATATATATATATATATATATATATATATATATATATATATATATATATATATATATATATATATATATATATATATATATATATATATATATGTGTGTGTGTGTGTGTGTGTGTGTGTGTGTGTGTGTGTGTGTGTATTAAAGCAGAATAAAGCACAATCGGCGTCAACTGGCGATGAAGGGGTTATCATTGAACTTATTTACCTTTCATCACTCTGCAGCATGCACTATGTACTCATATTTGTGCCTTCCATAGATCTAAATGTGTCACGATTGATGCATCTAAATGTTGCACTGTATGTATTCATTTCTTGAAATGTGCAGAAAACAGTTTATTGTAGTATTTGTTTTTTGTATTAATTGCAGTATTTATGTTTTCTGTGCTTAATAGTAGGTACAGTCTCACAAAGGTAAATATTTACACAATGTACATATTTAAAAGGTTGTCCGGTGAACAAATATGGCGGGCCACTCTGTCAGCACGACTGCAGTGTACATTGCGAAGATAATAGAAGGGAGACAACTTGTGACTCTATCTCCTCGAACTGTACCAAAGGTAAATATTGCATAAACACCCCCATGTTTGTCATTATGCATGCGCACACCTTTCGCATTAAAACGTATTGTTTACAGGTCTTGACATATCGACAAACTGTTCAATGTACATAACGGACTTCCATTAAAAACGCAAATTTTTCACCATAGCACTTTTCTTCGTAAATATGCTTTAATCCGGGTTATTTTCTGTTATGGAGTGTTCAAATAGAATGTTTAGTCTTAAAACTCGCTCATCGATGACTTATGACGTCATCAGTGATACTATCATCACAGGATATATGAAAGCGAAAAGGAGAGCGTCTGAAAGGACACAGTTGAAAGCCAACCAATGTGCAGTGTCACTAGGGTCCGTGTCCTTGAAAATCCGGCCTGTTTGGTATTACCTACTTTTCGTTTGTCAAAGCACCTAAATAAGCAACATGACCTAAAATTAAGAAAATCAAAAAGTTTTTTGTTTTTAGGTTAGCGGCCATATTTACCTGATCAAATGGATACGGGTGTGTTCTTTTATCAGTGTCAGTCACTGGAGCATAAAAAAATGATTTTAAAGTAATTCACATTAAATCAAATAAGATTTATTAACAAAATGATGTGCACCGGAAGTCTGGTTCTCTAATGAATTTTTCGAGGCACATATCTTTTGAGGCAGTTATCAACATCATGAGCAATCCACACAACTTGTGAGTTAAAACATATCACAGGAAACTTGCTTCACAGAGTGTGTCCGGTTTTGCTTTTTTTGACCACTAATGAAACCCTGTGTCGTCCAAGGTAGCCATGGGCGATAACTCATCCAATTTTTGTGTGAAGGTAGCTCATACACTAGGCTGAACATCAGAAGTAAGCAACAAATAAAAGTGTCTTGTTTTGCTGTCAGGGTGGTTCTTTGTTTGCGGGTACACTTACAGACACTTTTCGCGTTTTTAATGGAAGTGAGTATATAAGAAGGGTACCTACTTATATAAATAATAATAATACCAGGCATTATACAGGCTTTTAGACAATTCTGCGAATCGGCTCAAAGCGCCACGAACTGAACCTAAAGAAGCACTCTCACGTGAAATGCACGCACTCACTATGAAGACAAAAACAGTGTAAGAAAAACACAGGACATTGACATGGTGCGGAAGTTTCGGAAATTTTGATCGCTTGTATTAGAAATTATAAAGTGGCCTAAAAACGTGTTATTCTGACAAAAACAGACTATATTAATGGCTTGAAATTTGAACGTTATTAATACATTAAATTTAAATGTTGGAAAATCGAATGGAGGAGACAATTCAAACAAACGAATGCGAAATTGTGTTGAGTAAAGACGCATGCGTTTATTAATACTGCGACTTGCATGAGCAATAATGCATTCAAACCCACAATTCAGCCACAGAACATGAAATTAGCTTATTTAAAATACTCATTATAAAACGGCAAGCATAAACGAATGAAATATCATACACAAAAAATGCGCATGTATTTTAAATCATGAGTTTTGTGTACAGGATGTAAAGATGGCTGGTGGGGCGGTCCGTGTAACCAGTCGTGTCCCACAAAGTGTTCCCCAGGACGGTGTGACAGAAACAGTGGATGTCTGCAATGTGACGGCAAGTTTGCTGCACCGCTTTGTACAGGTGAAGATCATGTAGAAGACAGACATTCACAGAGACACGCAGTTTAACCCGTTCAGTGCCTGACGACGGAAACTGGGTTAATTACTGCAGTCTTCCTCAGTTCAACATCAACACGCCCTAGTTGTCATAGCAACATGGATTCAAAGTGGTGTCAGCAAGAGGCATAGATCCTCATGAGCCCCCGCAATTGCGGGGGCTCATGAGGATCTATACCTCTTGCAGTTGGGTGTTCTAATTTTCTCACCACTGAACGGGTTAATTCTGCACTTGTTTATAATTCTACTGCAGATAGCCGCTGCTAGCACGCTCCAGTGTTCGTTTTTACCGGTAGTTCTCGCTATTTTTTATTTACAAACACCGGAGAGGAAAGTAACATCCGGTAGACGATATCGATTAGAATAAAATGAAATACCGACTGCGGAGGTAAGAGACTTAAAACTGTTGAAAATTACAGAACTTACAATGAGCTGACCTGATTAAAATCTTGTACTGAGGGCAGGCGCTTTTATGGCCAAGTGAAACTAAAACAAAATATCCGATTGTACCTCGCTCCATGGCGTATCTCAGGGTTATTACCACAGGCCTGTGTCGAGAAACGTGTTTTCTCTATTTGAATCAGTGTTATTATGGTCCTCGTTGGGGCGGATCTGAAAGGACGGGGGTGGGAAGTGGGCGGGGTAGCGGGGATGGGAGTTGGTGGTGGTGTTTCGTGGCGGTGTTTAGTAGTAACTTATTTGAGTGAGGGGAGGGGGGGGGGGAGGACGGGAGGGGGGTGAGGGTGGGTGCATCTAGGGGTTTCTGACCACATCACAGCTTCGTAGATTAGAAAAGAAAAAGTCATGCGTTACGGCTTCCAGAAGCACGAACCGATAAGAATATGAATCGAAACGGTGATGCAATTTATCTTTTAAAAAATTTCCTCGTTTTCGTTCGAATTCGGTTGCAAATTCAATTCCGGATCGGGCATTTTGAAACACACAACTATGAAAGGACTTGCACGATAATCCAGAACCATAACAGCAGTTCAGTAAATGTTCTCCAAACCTTTGTACTCAACAAACTATGGTGGTGGTGGTGGTATCCAGAAAAACTGGAGTGTACGGTACCGTAAGTCTGATAGAAACGTAACCTTCCGTTTATGAAGACACTCGCTAGTCCACAATCAGGATAAAGTCCATATCCATGGGTCCATCCGTTAACTCGGGTATATTATTAGGATCTTTCCCCATACTTTTCGAGTTTAACGGTTTAGAAGAACGTTTACTGAACTGCTTAAATGGACTATCATTGAGGGTTTTCATAAAAAGGAACGTCCATATGACATTCAAAAGGTTTACAATTTTAATTAATTACCAATCAGTTTTTGTTTATTTGTTATTTGTTTGTTTGTTTGTTTGTTTGTTTGTTTTTTCTTTTATTCTTGATCTTTTTATAATTTTGCATAATTTTGTATATTTTTTTGTTATTATTTATTTATTTATTTATATTATTTATTTATTAATTTATTTATTTATTTATTTTATTTATTTATTTATTTTATTATTTTATAAATTTATTTATTTATTTATTTATTTATTTATTTATTTATTTTTTTTTTTTTTGGGGGGGGGGATGTCGGGGGTGGAGGGATGAGTGGGAAGGAGGGTGGGTGGGAGGTGTGTGTGTGGGGGGGGGGGGGGGGGAGGTTGTTGTCTCAGTATTGTCCGCTCGCTTTGCGTTGATACAGCGTGACTGTGTTCCGTGTGTTGGAATGTTCCATTCACAGTGACAGGGAGTTCGGGCTATACTATGAATATTATATGTCAGCATTGAATGACTTATGAGTTACACATGTACATATTCCTCAACGTAAGATCGAAATAACTTAGTGACTGACTGCGTCGCTGTGTTAGTTTGGAGTGAGCATAAGCTTTTAAAATGTATTTTTAATGACGAAAGAGACAGGTATTTACATTACTTTTTTCAATGACGTCACACAGCGGCATGGCTGAAGATACCAGCTCCATATTGTCCATGAATAAAGGACAACGGCTGATATTTGTTCTGATACTAATTTTATTTATGTGACTTGATTTAAATAGTTTAAAATGGCGGTCCAACTATCATTACTTTCTGATCATACCTTGAAGATAGTTTTTCGCAGTTATTATAGTCAACTCGTGTTCTTAACGCCAATACTTTGTATCAATATAAAACAACGAAATTGTATGTGCGTTCATTGTAGTGGTCTCCCCTAAGAGTAAGGTCACAGAAGGCTGTTGTCCATCCGTGATTAGCTTATATCATAGCATACGAAATAGCGAACGGTCGTATTATCTGTGAAGATAACATCGTTATTCAAACACACACACACACACACACACACACACACACACACACACACACACACACACACACACACACACACACACACACGCACACGCACACACACACACGTACACACACACACACACACACACACACACACACCTGTGTAAGATGTTTTCTCTTATAACCTACAGACTGCCAGCCGATGTGGTGGGGTGCTGACTGTAACCAACAATGCCATTCTACACGATGTTCTGATTGTGACAGACACAAAGGATGCCTACAGTGTACTGGACACTTTGCTGTACCCAGCTGTACTGGTGAGGATTTCATAATCGTTTTAGTGTCCGTCATGTTTGCTCCAGTGTATGTATATATGTGTGGGGGGGGGGAGGGCTGGGGGGGGGGGGCGAGGGATGCTATCACGGACTTTGGACGATTTATTTCACCATCCACGAATCACAAATGTCAAGAAAAGCATTCACGTTCCGCGATGCAAGAGACGACGAAGAGATACGGTAGGACTTTCATCAGCTATATCACTGGACCGATCTAATAAAGGAGGTGGGTGAGGGTGGTGGTTTTGATAAGGTTTCTAACTAATAACCAGGACGTATACACAAATCATAATTTCCTATTTGACTTTCACAAACATTATTTCAGAGAATATCCCCTCCCCGTCCCGCCCCCTCACCCCACCGCCTCTTGTGGATGTGTGTTGATGTGCGTGTGCGTGCGCGGTTGCGTGTGTGAGACTGTGTGCGTGCGAGTGTCTTTCTGTCTCAAAACGAAACAACAGACAGAAGGCTGCGTCTAATCCGTCTCCTAGTGATACTTTGAGCCAGTGCATGAAAATCATCCACGCAGATTACCCTAGTACAATTTCTCCTCTACAAGAGGACGTATGTTCAAGTAACTGCTCAAAACTGCAGATTAATTAATTCCGGTTTAAAGACAACATCTGTAATTCACAGCCTATTTGCCGATGTATGCAGCAGATGCTAAGAAATACTGAGTCGGGGAAAAACGCGATAGTACTGTGAACGAAGACAGCTGCTGCGCTATCCTTATCCATAGCTGAAGCGAGATCGCACAGCCGGTGCCTTATCAGTACTGGTATTTAACGCGCTGATAGTAAGGAGAAGGAGGATGCATCTCTATCTCAGTGCTCTCGCGAAGCCGAGCTGGCAAATTTCTTTCAGGGAGCGCCGGCTAGACTAGACTGACTGCCGTGTAAGGAACATGAAAGTACGAAATGTATAAATGTTCAATGATAAAACTACACAGGGCGTGAGTTTCATATTTAATGGCCCTGTAGATTTTAATTTGTGTTTCAGTTTGTTCAAATGGTCCTTAAACGCCCTGATGGACTGAATAGCTATGTATTGTGGTATTTCATTACAGCCTAGTCCATTTGAACACCACAGGTACTCATTTCCTCCAGACAACGTGACATCTGAACACTACAAAAAAACTAGTTCATCTCGACGTGTAATCATCCTCGTCTAAAAATAGATTAGCAGCAGACGACACAGATACGGTGATAGTTTCGACTACTACAGACATGTGCAATGAATACAAATATGTCAGTCATCACAGTGATTCTGTCAAGCAAGGAATCAGCTTGGTCGTTAATACAGAGCCTAACAAACGCAGGTTAGTAGTAGCGTCAGAGATTTGAAATACTGCGCCAGTTTGACAGGGCTGTTGTAAGATCAGTGCCGAGTCAGGAGGCAAGACCGATTCGAGGAGAGGAGAAAAATCAAGTTCCTGGCCGGTGAGACTGTGAGACCGACGCAGAGATGAAAAACAAGGCTACATTTCGACTTGTAAATACCAGTCGGAACATTTTATATTGCCGGTGTCCGCTACGTCGTCGTTTATGTTCTCTTGATTCGACACGTTGCACGCTCGTGTGTTGAGCCGAGATTACAGCAGAAACTGGCAGGAGACGTGCAGTGAATCACAGGTGTTCGTACACACTACAAATATGTCACAGTAATGACAGAATACACACGAGGCGTAATGTTGAAAAGTTACCGGCTGTGGGCTGACAGTTGAGCGCCTGTGACTGAGCAGACTTCCACCAACCGGCTTTATTGTACGTTAAGAAGTACGTAACAGCATTCAGTAACCACAGTAACCTTTCAGCAAGTGCAGACTGGTCGGCTTCAGGAGATATACAGTTATTCTTGTTCAGAAGTATTCACGGTTTACAATTCTGAGCATGCCGTTTATTGATCGCATGGTGTGTGTGTGTGTGTGTGTGTGTGTGTGTGTGTGTGTGTGTGTGTGTGTGTGTGTGTGTGTGTGTGTGTGTGTGTGTGTGTGTAGTTGTATGTCTGGATGTGTACAGCGGACAATGTCACATGATTTTCTTTCAGATATATTTCGCCAATGACCCCTCAGAAATCAGTCTGCCAAGACTCACTACCTGCCAGGTTAGTACTCCCTTTCACTAATGTGTTTAATGTGTGTAAATGTTACATATGTACCATGAATCCATTTTCATACCAGGAATCCATTTTCAAATGATACTGACAGTTGTTCAGTACAAAATTTACAAAATTAGTGTAGTAGGATGAGAAGTATAATTTCTGTAGTAACAGTGATTGTGAATTATAACACGGTAATGTTTTTGCCTGTCTTTTAAATTTTTAATGTGTACATTGTTTTACACAGAGTACCCGAAATGGTACTTGAGGGGTTATTAGCTTACACATTTGGTTGTCACTGTATACTACCACTGTATATTATACAGCTGCATCTATTTCAACTAAACAAGAAAAATTAAAAGTGTACATGACAGGTTGTACAGTTGACTTGATGTAACCTGATCTCACCTTTTGTTCTGACTTTGGTAATTTTGAATTTATGTGCATACAGTCTATACCGGTCCTGTGTGCACTTGCTTTCTCTGTATCAAAGTGTGTGTGTGTCTGTGTGTGTGTGTGCAATCTTTGTAGCAGACACGCACACACACACACACACACACACACACACACACACAATGTGTTGTACTTAAAATAATTCCTAGTGTACCGTGTAGTGTGTCATCATGATATTATCACCCCATTTTTGTTTATACATTACTTTATAATTTACAGTTGCAGGTGTAGGTGATTTTGATTTTGAGATGCATGCAGCACCTTGCCTCATTAATGACACTGTTTTGCACTGTAGTCGTCTAAGCTGTTTTCCTTTCGCAAATCAGTTGTTAGGGTGATTGTACAAATCAGGACATAATCCCCCATGACCAGTTACTCACTAGTATGCTTCATTTTTTTCAGACTCCAAAGAGCGCTGAGGCTGACAAGAACTCAAAGAGCAGAATTTGATACGTTTGGGACTGGATGCCACAGACAGTACTTAGAAGTGCGACAGTGTCTCTTCAGTGGCTGTTGTAGTCTCTCTGCTTAAAAATTACTTATTTGGTATTGCTACATGCTGCAGAGTGATGAAACAGTGTGTCTCCAGAGATTACTCTACAGGTTTCGCTTATATCACATAAATAGTGATCACACATACAAAACATTAAAAAAGGATTTGACTGATGGTGTAAAATATCATCACAAAAGTGTATGGCTTTATCTTCAAATACTATTGCTTTGTATTCGGGCAGTGGGCAGATGTTCACATTTGCACGGGACATAGACGACCCCGCCCTCGACGAGTCCCCTGCTGCCTTGCAGGTTAGGTTTTGTATAACCAAAAGCTGCCTACTGCCTTGCAGGCTTGGCCGCTTGGCTGCGGAAAGCCTTAGGGAGGAAACCCATGACCTCAAAGCCCCCGTGTCTCCGGGGAAGGTTTTTGAGCCAGAGACTAGGACAAGGACAGTCTGATATAAAACCTACGACCTAAGGACCTCGATGCCACCGTCCCAGCTTGCTAGGCCATGGCAGACGAACCAAGGGTTTAAACGGTGGGGCCCGTACTGCGCACACTGCAATCCACCAAACAGCTCCACCGCGCAGGCTTTAGGAAACGTCCACGGACCATGACACAGACCAGTCCAAGTCCTGTAGCGACGGGCGAGGGGCGAAACGGCAGGTGAAAGATGTCACTGGAAGCCGCAGTCTCAAACCTGCATGCAGGCGGTTCAGGATATTGGTCGCCTGATGTTGCCCTGAGGATGACAATGTCACTCGGCACACCCTGAACGACCAAGCAGCCTTCTCTAGGGACAGCACTGCTTGCTCCACACGGAGAGGGGCCTAGAAAAGGTGGCCTAACCAAATCTCATCCCCTCACAACCCCAGTTGGCTAGCTGTGGTCAACGGGCATCTTCTCCTGCGGTCAGAAAACAAGTAAAAAGAATAGATCCACTCTCATGACGACCACGACCGGACTTAATGTAGCATGCTGGAACATCCGAACCATGCTCGACACAACAGACAGCGGACGCCCTGAACGTCGCTCCGCCCTCATTGCCCATGAAGTGCGGGGGCTTATCATCGACATTGCCGCGCTCAGCGAAGTACGTCTTCCGGACTAAGGCAGCCTCCAAGAACTTGGCGCTGGCTACACCCTCTACTGGTCAGGCAGGTCTGCATCAGAAAGACGGCTCTCAGGCGTGGGCTTCCTGGTCAAGACCTCCATTGCGACTAAGCTGGAAAACCTACCAACCGGTCACTCAGACCGCATCACGTCCATGCGCCCCCCATTGAGACACCAGCAACACGTCACCCTTTTTAGTGTGTACTCCCCAACCCTCCTGGCAGAGCCTTCAGAAAAGGACAAGTTCTACGCTGACCTGCACAGCCTCCTACAAAGCATCCCTGCAGACGACAAAGTCATTATCCTTGGCGACTTCAACGCCAGAGTGGGCCAGGACTCTGAACCCTGGAAAGGAATCCTCGGCAAGCATGGCGTTGGGAACTGCAATGACAATGGCCGCCTACTGTTGGAGTTCTGTGCAGAGCAGCAGCTTGTTATCACCAACACTACTTTCCAGCAAAAGGACAGTCAAAAGACCACCTTAATGCATCCTCGCTCCAAACACTGGCACCTTATCGACTATGTCCTTGTGCGTCAAAGGGACCGCAGCGACGTCCTCCACACCAGAGTGATGCCCAGCGCAGAGTGCCACACTGACCACCGCCTCGTCCGCTGCAAACTCAGGCTCCACTTCAAGCCAAAACCCAAGAAAGGCCCCTCCCCCACCCCGCCAAGAAAAAGCTTGATGTTGCCAGCCTTCAGCGTGACGACGTGAAAGCGGCCTTTCAGACAGATTTACAGCGCAGGCTCAAAGACACAGCTGACCCAGCAGACTCTTCCCCTTAAAAACACTCTGGGAACAACTGAAAACTGCAATTGCAAAATCCTCTGCAGAAGTCTTGGGTTTCGCTAGAAAGAGGAACAAAGACTGGTTTGACGAAAACGACGTAGAGATCCAGGAACTCCTAGCAAAAAAAAATAAAAAAGAGCCGCCCACCAGGCCCACCTAGCCCAGCCCTCATGACCTGTGAAGAAGTCTGCCTTCCGCCTCGTCTGCAGCAGTCTCCAGCGCAAGCTTAGAGAACTACAGAATGAGTGTTGGACCAGACTCGCACAGAGGACCCAGCTTTGCGCTGACAGCGGTGACTACAGGGGCTTCTACGAAGCACTGAAAGCAGTTTATGGCCCCAGGCACCTGATACAAAGTCCCCTGCGAAGCGCTGATGGACAGGCACTCCTCACAGATAATACCTCCATCTTGAACCGCTGGTCGGAATACGTTCAGGACCTCTTCAGCGCTGAGCGCACTGTTCAAGAAGCAGTCATCCTCCAAATCCCACACCTCCCAGTAAAGGTTGAATTGGACGAACCGCCCACCGCTGAAGAGACCCTCACGGCCATCCACCAGCTCAAGAGTGGCAAAGCAGCAGGCATTGACGGCCCTGCACTCCACAACAAGCTCAACGACCTCTTTCTCTGCTGCTTGGAGGAAGAAACACTGCCAAAGGATCTCCGCGATGCAGTCGTCATCACACTCTACAAAACCAAAGGAGAGAAGTCTGCCTGCTCCAACTACCGTGGAATTACACTGCTGTCCAGTGCCGGAAAAAAATCTTGCAAGGCTGCTCCTGAATCGGCTGGTAACTGCCATCGCTGAAGACCACATCCCAGAGGGCCAATGTGATTTCAGAACCAACAGGAGCACCACCGACATGGTCTTTGTGCTAATACAGCTTCAGGAGAAGTACCGCGAGCAGAACAAAGGGCTGTACATAACGTTTGTCGACCTAACAAAAGCGTTCGACACTGTCAGCAGGCAAGGTATGTGGCAGATCCTGGAGCGACTTGGTTGTCCCCCAAAGTTCCTCAGCATGATCATCCAGCTACACGAGGACCAGCAAGGCCAGGTCAGACTAAACAATGACCTCTCAGAACCATTTCCCATTCTCAACGGTGTGAAGCAGGGCTGCGTGCTGGCACCAACCCTCTTCACCATCTTTTTTAGCAAGATGTTGAAGAAGGCCACAGTGGACCTCGACGATGATGATGCAGTGTACATCAGGCATCGTCTCGATGGCAGTCTGTTTAACCTCAGACGACTGCAGGCCCACACCATACCCTAGGCCAACTGATTCGTGAGCTGCTCTTTGCTGACGACGCTGTCCTCGTTGCACACAGCGAGAGAGCCCTGCTGCGCATCACGTCCTGCTTCGCAGATGCTGTCCAGCTCTTTGGACTCGAGGTCAGTCTGAAAAAGACAGAGGTCCTTCATCAGCCGGCACCCAAGGCAGAACATCGCCCTCCCCACATCTCTATTGGCGAGTCTGAACTGAAATCAGTGCAACAGTTTACCTACCTTGGCTGCATCATTACGTCGGACGCCAAGCTGGACAAGGAGCTGGACAGCAGGCTGACAAAAGCGAACAGCGCTTTCGGGCGTCTATACAAGCGGGTGTGGCACAATCAACAGCTGAAAACAGGCACCAAGATCACCGTGTACAGAGCTGTCGTCCTCACCCCCCTGCTGTACGTTTCCGAGTCCTGGGCTCTCTACCGCAGCCAACTACGACACCTCGAACGCTTCCACCAGCGCTGCCTTGGCATTCACTGGAGTGACTGTGTTACAAGCGTCGAGGTCCTTGAACAGGCAGAAACTGTGAGCATCGAGGCTTTGCTGCTGCGGACACAGCTCCGCTGGGCTGGGCACGTCTCCAGGATGGAGGATCATCGTCTACCCAAGATCACCCTGTTCGACGAGCTCACCACTGGACTCAGAGACAGAGGTCCACCAAAGAAGAGATACAAAGACTGTC
>BTPG01000003.1:250135332-250152832 GCA_036245525.1 Semisulcospira habei | reverse complement strand
TCCGAGCTTACTGTCCGTGGGGAAGTGCAGTATATAAAAGCTATGTATTATTATAATTATTATTTCATCATTTGACAGTGGGATAAGAACGCCAAACCATGGAAGGTGATGTATACGAGCCTTGACTTTTGTCACAAGATATGGCTGCACGGCAGAGACACGGTGCCAAAATGTCTTTGTGTGTCAAAAGAAAGTCTCGGTTGGTAAAATATCATAACTCATGACTCTTGGTTTAACATCAACTTCACTCACAGTGGACGCAAATTGTGGTTTGAAAAAAAAAAACCATTTAAATTAACTCATTCAGCCCGACGACCGTATTTCCCAAATTTTAGAGGCGTCATGTAATGACTATGCAACAGTTGCAGGAGATGGATCGAACATAAGAATTCAAGGGCAGTGCCAGATTATTCTGGCACTACCCTTGAATTATCATGGTCGACCCATCTCCTGCTGTAGTGCGTCAGGGCTGAATGGGTTAAACTTCAAACGCATTTTTAACAAAAAAACGAATCATTTGGTTTGATTACAGAGTGCATGGTGGGCCTGTGGGGAATATCCAGCTGCTCTCAGAACTGTAGTGCCCATTGTGCTGGGAACGGGACCTGCTACATTGAGGACGGAATATGTACACAGGGATGTAGGGACGGATGGAACGGCCCAGAATGCGCCAGGAAACGTAAGCTCATCATATAATTGCCGACACTACGTACTAGTTTGTTGTTGCTGCTGTTCCAGCCGCTGCTGCAACTGAGTTTGTTGTTTTTGTTGACTGTGTTGCTGTAAGCCAAACTAAATACCCCTTTTTCTCAATACATGTGAGTAGACACACGTACCCCAGGCTTCCACTCTCTTGTGTGCGTAACAAAGGGAACTCTCCTGCCTGCAAAGGAGAAAACTCCATAAAGTCGTCCATACGACATTCAGACTTGATATATAATCAGCTAGCCCCCTTGTCCAGTAAGACATACTCAGAACATTTATAAAAGATTTTTTGCAATCTTTTAACTCATTCAGCCCGACGCACGTATTTTCCAAATTTTGGAGGTGTCATCTAACGACCATGTACCCATTTCAGGAGATGTATCGACGATGATAATTCAACGGTAGTGCCAGATTAGCTTGGCGCCTAACGGCGCCAAGCTAATTTGGCACTACCCTTAAATTATCATGGTCGATCCATCTCCTGTTGTAGTTTGTCGGGACTAAATGGGTTAATTCTTGACTGCCTTGAGTATGTCGCTTAGTATTTTAAAAAAAAACTAATATCGCAATATCTTCAAGTATGTGTACTTATTTGACAAAAGAAAATACTATCATAATAAGGTTGTGGGATATTGTCATTACGTTAGATATTATGATTTAAGCTGAGACCAGCTGCCTTTGAATTTGTCGTTCTTGATTATCTTTGTTAGATGCAAAATTCTAGCGCACGTGCAGCACATACGAGCACATTGTAGCGATCTCAATGGAACAAATATATGTACATTTCACATCGCAAACATGGGAAATTCGTCAATAACAGGTTATGTTTCGTAATTCAAGTCCTAGAGCAGGTTTAAAGCTCGCCATATAACGTTTGTGGGCGGTGAATTGTGTACTCGTCTGTGCACGGTGTAAGGCGGGCTTTATACGAGTGATGTCTTTATCTGACTTGCCATGTATGCTTAATATCGCAGCGGCATCAACCGGCAGTTCAAACGTTGCGGGTGTTGCTGGTGGTGTCTTTGGCGCTCTCATTGTCGTCGCCATTGTCGTTGTTGTTGTCATCGTGGTCTTCAGGTAATTGTGTAGATATCTTTGTTAACGCTTTGCGTGTCCGTGCCCTTTTTTTTTTTTTTTGTTGCGAAGACTCCTGCAGAAATCATCGCGACAAAAACCGCTACCGACAGCCAAATACGTTAATTTCAGCTCCAAAGAACTCCATCTCTTGAAGACTTCATCTCTTCAGAGTGGTGCCAGCAAGAGGCATAGATCCTCATGAGCCCCCGCAACTGCGGGGGCTCATGAGGATCTGCGCCTCTTGCATCTGGGTGGTGTTCGTCGTATTCCGGCAGTAATGGCGTTAACCCTTACGTCAACTTGTTTGAACTTTAACCTCGTGATCGCTGTTTGCAGATTTCAAACGCTTGCTACTTTGGGGGTTGTGTTACTTAGTCTGTATCAAACGAGGTGGACGCTCTTTGACTGTTTTTGAATGGAAGCCTTCAAAATCCTATCTGCTCTTCGTTAGCGAAACCTGTACTAGTTTGCTGTAGTCTATCAGCCCTAACCAGTCAGTTCTAACTTTCAGACAGAATCCAGACCAAACGTGTAAAATGCTGAGAATAATCCAACAAAGAAAGAAGTGCGCTTAGAAAAGAGAGTTACTACACAATTTATAAAATAGTTTCAGCCATTTATGCTCTGAAACAAATGGAATCCACATGTTAGATATATCCGTTTCTTTAAAAGCGAAAACTCGAAAATTTAGTTTAACATGAACCTCACAGTATTGGTACGTGCACACTCGATATCTTCAAAGTAAATCACAGACTGGAAACGTCAGTATGCCAGTGTGTAACGAACAGTTACTTGTAATCAAACACATCGTGTCGGATTTTCTTTTCATGATATTTTTGATATGTTACAACTAAGACTTTTTTGATTACTTTTTATCTTATTATTTCGTTACCGTATGAACCACGCATTTTATCAAAACTTGCGAGCACTGGTAAATCTCAGTTTGACTCTTTGGTGCCAAAATGGCTGGCCTTTCCATAATCGGTAGTTGTTTGACAGCCTTCATACAAGCACCTGGTTTTAACACAATCTGCTCTAGGACCGAAATCCGCATATTTTGAAGTGGCGCCCTGAAGGCTGTATTCCACTTTTGGAAACAGATCGACCGTGATAGTTCAAGAGCTGTGCCAGAATAGCTTGGCGCCTAAGGGCGCCAAGCTATTCTGGCACAACCCTTGAACTATTACGCTCGATCCATGTCTTGCCGTGGCGTTTGGGAGTTGAATGAGTTAATGAAGCAATAAACAGCAATAACGGGTGTCATGGAAACTTGAGCGGGTAGGCATCGTGAAGGGCTGGCAGCTTATAGCAGTCGTTCATAAAGCTTCCGCGTGGTTTTAAAATTGCTAGGCTTCCGGGGCAAGCTCCTTAACACATTTTACCGCAGGACCGAAATCCCCAAAGTCTGACGTTGTCCTATGAAGGACTGTATTACAATTTTAGAGACCGATCGAGCATGATAGTTCAAGGGTGTTGCCAGAATAGCTTGGCGCCTATGGGCGCCAAGCTATTCTGGCACCACCCTTTAACTATAATGCTCGATCCATGTCATGCTGTGGTGTGTCGGGGCTGAATGGGTTAACCAAGATTGTATGAACACAGTCTGCAATCAATGGCAGCGAAGGAACTTTAGGCAGCCCTGTTTTCGTTATTGCTGGCAGAAATCGGCTCATTCGCATCATCTGAAAGGCTAAATATATTTGTTTTCTTATCACAGACGCCGGCGGCAAGCAAAAAGGAGAGACGCATTTAGAGGAATGGCGGACCCATCCAGCAGGGCGCCACACGTGTCATCCATCACTCAGCCAGGTAACATGAATTGGAAATTTATCGCATGAATTACCGCTCATGTAAGGAATAGCATTTATCCCTTGGGCTCTCGGTAGCGATTTTTGTTGAGGTGATACGATCCTGCAGGAATCACCTGGACTAGAAACGCTCCCGAAGAATTACGAAAACTGAGTCGGTACTTTTTCTGACTTCCCTTTTCACGTTATCCTCTTACACATACCCTCGGCTAACTCCCCATTGAACTCCGACACGCCATGGCAAGAAATGGACCGAGCGTGATAGTCCAAATGTTGTGCCAGAATAGCTTGGCGCCCGTAGGCGCCAAGCTACCCTGGCACAACCCTTTAACTATCACGCTCGATCTGTTTCCAGAAGTGTAATACAGTCTTCAGGGGGCTACTTCAACATTTGCAGATTTCGGACCTGGAGCATAATCAGTTAAAATAAATAGGTTATGTAGTTAATTCAAGTTGTTTATTAACTCATTCGCGGCCAACCGCATCCGGATGCGCGGCATAAGCCGCGCATCCGGATGCGGCTGGCCGAGAATGAGTTAACGTTTGACAGAAGCTGAGGAGGCCGGCAGCAGCAAACACGAAAAACTCACAGTTCCTGTCAAGCCGGTGAAAAGGAATGCCGCAGTCACCGACAAACCAAACGATGAGCGCTTATACGGAAACGTCTCACAAGCCGTTTCCACCAGCGAGCTTGACAGAAGGAACGCCAGTTCACCAGCACTCGTTCCTAAAGGGAACGTGTCTGAAAACCTGACACTGGCGTCACCACAAATTCAGCTTTCTGCAGAGTCCGCGGCCCACACTTCACACAACAGAACGGCATTCAAACGCGCGGAGAAGACAACAGGCGATGGCGATGACGTGTCTGAGCTTCTAGCCGAGGAAGAGGATGACGTCTACAACACTGAGGATCTGTACGCAGTGTACAAGAACACCAGACCTCAAGTGGACGCCCTGCAGCAATACCTCATTGACGCTCTGGCTTCTGGGGAGCTCAGTGGACAGTTTAAAGTGAGTGTTGCATGCTACTCTGGAGACTGAGTAAGAACGATGAAATGGTGTCTACAGCTAGAATCAATAGATTGTTTACTTGTTTCTTACTGTGTCTCACCCTGTAGCTTGACACCAATGTGGAGTCCTTTTCCTTTATATAACTGTTGCATTTGATGTATTAAAAAGTTTGTTGTCTTACTTGTAAATAACAGTTCTGGCATACATTTTTGTTTATTAAGAAAGTAACCCGTATGTTTTGAGCAATATGTTAAGCTGCTTTTCAAGAAAAAAATATATGACCTACATGTCAGTTTTTCTTTGTAAGATTAAAATGCATAAATGTACCAATTATTTTCCCAACAATGTACATACAAAATGCTAGCTTTCATCGCTCTGTTTGTCTATCTGTACAGAAGTTCGCCAAGGGAATGAAACTCCCCCACAAGGACGGGATGACTGATGAAAACGTGCGCAAGAACCGCTTCAAGGCCATATGTGCATGTGAGTGTCCGCTTTAAAGCTGTTCTTAATTGGACGAACTTTGATCGGCAAACCTAGATCGGAGAAAATCGACGATCTTTTGATTTGTTTCTTAATTGAGGTTGAACGAACCTAGGCGAACTTCAGCAAACCAGGTTTGCCATGGTTCTCTTTCTTAACTGAAGTGCTTGATTCGGCGTATCCACTGTCTGCGAAGGTGTTCAAAATGGCTGCCGATATACCGCTTCGCGATTTGAACGATTTTTGTTTTTGTACTCCTTGCAGTAGCGATCCCACAAACAGCGTTGCGCCTCCCACAAATCAATAAAAATCGGTCTTGTTCTTCGCACGAGTGAAATATCGCTGTCCGCCATAGTTGTTTGTATCGGTGACTATCTTCCTATCTCCAACGCAAAAGAGGGCAAATGTTTAGACCAATCAGAGAAAAGGTATGCCTTGGATCGCTCGACATGTTAAGCGATCTTTTTCCGACAGCGAACTATGGTTTGCCGAGGTTCATGAACTACTTCGAACTAGGTTCGCCGTATCTTTAGTTCGTCCAATTAAGAACCAACCTGTTTCGCCCGAGATCGTGAACTCTGGATCGTCAGTGTTTGCGAACTAAGGTTCGTTTAAATAAAAACGACCTTTAACGATTTTATGTGTTTGTCGATTTGTCATTTTTACAGTACCTTTGGCGAAGATCTTTTAGTTGTAGCGGCTCCTTAGACATGTTTTATTGCCAATAGATTTTGCGTTTGTTTCTTGTCAGACGATTTCAATCGAGTGCACCTACACAGACCGAAGGGTGACCCTGAGTCAGACTACATCAACGCTTCCTATATCAAGGTATGCATTCTAAATTAGATTATTAAATCATTAGTTTTGCCTGTATCGTTTCACTTTTTAACGTTTATGTTATGTTTAAAATGTAGACTGTGTACGACGACCACGAAGATCACTTATTTTTGGTTTACTAAAGACCTCTGCACATTGATGAGCAATATCTATTTAGAATTACTGCCATTGAGACAGTGCAAAAAGATTTTTCAAACAACAGATTTCCATTCTTCTTTTAAAGGGTTGCCGAGGAGACAAGCAGTACATCGCCACTCAAGGCAAGTGCATTTCCCCCAAATGTTTACATATCCCTTTGACTGTCGGTTGTGAGTTTTGTCGAGGTGATCCCTGAGCAATCATCTCACCAAAACGCGCAACCACCACCCACAGTTTTAGAATCGACCGAGATCTTGCATCAATTAGACAATCGATGGGAATTTTCTCGACGTTACAATGTGATCAGACTTCCCGTGCGATAAACTCTGTGGCGACTTGAACAGGCGTCTAGGAGTCCAAAACGCATCAGGCACTACCCTCGGTGATTCTAGGAGCCTAAAATGCATCAGGCACTCCCCAAGGTGAATCAATATCTCACACATTGTGCCAGGCCTTGGGAGATATTGAATCACCGAGGGTAGTGCCTGATGCGTTTTAGGCTCCTTATCTCATTCTACCCCAGACACACCAAAGCAAGATAAGGATCGACCATGATAGTTCAAGGGTGATGCCAGAATAGCTTGGCGCCCATAGGCGCCAAGCTATTCTGGCATCACCCTTGAACTATTATGGTCGATCTGTGTCCTTAACTGCAATGCAGTCTTCAGAGAACAACGGCAAAATTTGGTGATTTCGTTGTTGGAGTAGAATGAGTTAACGTGCGGTCCAGCTCGCAATCGTTTTAGCTGTCACGGCCGATCCATCAACCCCGTGTTTGCACGTGTGGTTTCGTCTTTCCATGGATACATACAATGATTAGCGATGACGGTGGCAGTGGTCCACACACTCTCTGTCGTTTGCAGTTATAAAGCTGAATGTGTGTATGTGTGGGTTGAAAAGTGATGGCAAAATTCTTATGTACTACAGGTCCGCGAGACAACTGTGTGGCTGACCTGTGGGGGATGGTCTGGCAGGAGAAGATCACACAAATGGTCATGCTGACTAACATCCAGGAGGACGGGAAGGTGTGTTCAATAAAAAGAATCACGCAAAATAGTATATTTCTTTTTTCTTTTGTTCCAAGCTCCCAAAGCGTGAAATGGTCTTTCCCGTGATATTCGCCATGTACCATCTTTGGCCATTTTCAGGGCTAGATTGAAAACAATTTTTTTTTCTTCAATTTAGCCTTTGAAATGGATTGATAAACCCTACGTTTTCCCATCAACATGTATATATCTGATGAAGCTCTTGACATGTTATGTTTATTATTTCAGTATTGTTACAGTGTGCATTTGGACCTATGAATGCTATGATTGGGGTTTTGTACGTTGTCAGTACCTTAGGTAATTTAAATTAGTTAGATTATCTAGATGTAAAGCGCTCTGAGCCTTTCTTTGTGGGGATAATGCTCTATGGAAGAGTATTATTATTAGTAGTAGTAGTAGTAGTATTAGTATTAGTATTAGTATTATTAGTATTATTAGTATCATTAGTATCATTAGTACCATTAGTATCATTATTAGTATTAAAATAAGCTAAAACACAAAACAGACGAAAAACTGTGTAGCTTCGGAATTTTAGACGGTTTACTGCAAACTGACAAACCAGCAAACATTTACATAATATCAATATGTAAACAATTTTCATGATTGCCTGAGAATGAAACTTGTCATTGTGTCACCGTTGTCCAGGACAAATGCGAGGAGTACTGGCCAGCATCCGGGAAAAAGCAGACGTACGGTCACGTAACAGTGAGGGCGATGGAAGTTCAAGAAAGGTCTGATTATGTCATCCGACCTTTCCTGCTCAAGGCCAAGGGGGTGAGAATCCATTCGCAATAGGAAGGTTGAATCTCTACTTTGATCATGATAAATATACTGACGAGCAAAAGAAATGCGACATTTTTGGAATCATCAGAACACTGAAGTGTTTCCGATGATTTCAAAATATCGCATTTCTTTTGCTTGTGAGTGCATAAGACCAAAATGCCGCTTGGTGATTTAACGTGCTGGTTTCAGTGCAAACAGAGGCCCAACATGTCTGGTTTCATGCAACTCAAATATCCAACACACAAAAACTTACATGTCGCACGCTGAAGACAGGAAACGTACCGACGCCTTTGGCTGATGCCTAAATTAAATCCAGACCAAAGAGATGACTGTTAAACGTGTAAGATGCAAGGAAAATCACATCGTTGAAAGAAACACGCTTAGAAAGGACAATTACAACACATTTCATCAAATATTTAGGTTGTAATCTTACTTAACAAAAATGGACATACTGACAAATAAACAAAACTTTATTTGTTTCTCATTTGGTGTGAGGTGTAACTGTACTTCTTTTCATCCTTACGTCACACAACCTCCTTGTTTAGCGCAAACCGTACCATGTGACCTCGCCACAAAAACTCTTCTAGCGACTTGTTGCACGGACCTTTGTAGGCCTGAGGGCGGTCAAAGGAACCATTGTACCCCGAAGGCCTTCGGCCTTTGGTGTACCATAGCTCCTTTGACCTCCCTCAGGTCTGCAAGGATCCGTGTAGCAAACCCCTGCTACCAGTAACGTATATTGTCTGTATGTTTATTTAAAAAAAAAGAGTGTTTTAACCCGAAAATATAATAGACTGTGTTGTGCTTGTCGTTCCTAAGCGTGTTGATTTTCTTTTGTTGAACTTTCCCTTTATGTTTACGTCTTTAGGGGCCTTATATTGCTGATACGATTACTTTGGATATGGTTGTCATTTAGGAATCACGGCAGTCTAAATGTCGTAAGTTATATTTTATAGACATCCGCTCAGCGTCAGGTGATCCAGTACCACTACAACACGTGGCCAGATCACGGGGTTCCCCAGGCGGCGGCTCTCGTGGACTTCTGGCGATACGTCAAGGCTCGGGGTGATCCTACAGTCCCTCTTCTGGTACACTGCAGGTATATGTCATGAGGACATGTTTATACTTAGTTAATGTTAAAAAAGACCGGTGCTCATATCGCCCACATGAATGCTAAGCCTGATTCTGGCTTGACTGTGCTGGAAGCATTTCTATCAAACATATTGCAAAATGTGAGAAAGTTGACTTGTTTGGTGATGAATGTCAGCAACAACAAAATGTAAACCGCAACGCGTTCTTCCACCGTGGATTTTTTTGTAAACAACTATGCATAATTATTTAGGAAGGAATATTAAAATAGCTAGCCATTCTTTATTCTTTAGATTATTCATGATGTGAAGGTAACCTTTCTTTCGTTTCATGGCTTAGTTGATATAGCTGACTTTATTTAAAGTTTCGAGTCACTGCAGGCCACGAATCTAACAGATGTCGCATTTTTTTACAAATAAAGATGAAGATTGCGAAGAATGACATTAAAAGAATGTTTTAGGTCGCGGCGACAAAGACAAATCCTGCATGCATAGGTGACGGTCACAACAAGCCTCGAACATTCAGAATAAAGAATGCTAAAAGCGCCGAACAGCAAAGTGATGCCATATACTTTATGACATCATTATTCGCACGACACTGACACACTAATAGACTTGTGATGTAGATTATATAATTAAGGCGGCGTGCAGACAACACTGTTATGAGGCTAAATCTACGATGCCGAGGATGTCTGGTCAAACTCTTTCCTTGAGATCTGATTAACCCTTTTAACCCCAAGGTCCCATTTCTCACATTTCGGAGGTGTTGCCTGATGACTATGTACCAGTTGCAGGAGATGGATTGACCATGATAATTCAATGGCTCCAAGCTAATCTGGCACTACCATTAAATTATCATGGTCAGTCCATCTCCTTCTGTAGGGTCTCGGAGCTAACTCCTGCGAGGTTCGATTCCGGGTTCCGGCGTCGGATTTTTCTCCTCTAGTAAGTGTCACCGTTAATTCGGGCGGACCGTCGGGGGTTCTTTCTCCGGGTACTCCGGCTCTTCCTCCCCCTCCACTTTGGTATCAGTTTCAGCCAACTTAATAAAATTTCAAATACAAAAACGATTTCCAAATACCGTCAGTAGCTAGCTTGAGCTTGCCCTTAGCACCACGTGAATGTTCTGTGTTTACGTACAGTGTGTGAGTGAATGCGTGTGATTCACGTGAGCGTGCTTGTTGGGTTCAGTTCGCGGCTACATTCTGCGCATTGAGTTATATTATAAATATGAGAAATGCGCCATATAAATGCTATGCATTATCATTAAATGCGTTAAAAAGCGGCGTACTCCGGGCACTAAAGGGTAAAAAAAAAAAAAAAACAATTCAACATGCCCTCCTTCAATCCTCTCATGTGACTCATCTGGTTCTTTGAATGCTGATGTGTTTATCATTATAGTGCTGGAGTGGGCCGCACCGGGACCTTCATCGCGCTGGACATCGCCAGTGAACGTGAAGCGCTGGGCCGTAAGGTGAATGTGAAGGACATCGTCACTGAGCTCAGAGAACAGCGGTGCATCATGGTGCAGAGTGAGGTGAGGTCTTTAAATGTTGATCATGTGTATGTATCATGTTCACTTTAATTAACACATTCAGCCCTGACGCACTGCAGCAGGAGATGGATCGACCATGAAAATTAAAAGGCAGTGCAGATTAGCTTGGCGTCTCACGGCGCCAAGCTAATCTGGCACTGTCCGTGAATTATTATGGTCGATCCATCTCCTGTAACTGGTACATAGTCATTAGATGACGCCTCCAAAATTTGGGGAATACGTGCGTCGGGCTGAATGAGTTAATCTCGGTTTTGTCTTGATGCCGAGATTAGCACGCAAAACTCATTGGAAACTTCCACTGAGCTCCCAAGATTTTTGTAGTAATATTGGTGCTTTGAAACGTATTTTTCAAAATCGATCCATTAAACATTAGCTTGCCAGATCATGAAGGAAAACAATTTGTCCCGAAGGGACGATAATTATCATAGCGTAATGAAGCCTTTTTGCATAATATTAATTAGGATGACGTCACCGTCTAACTCGCAGACAAGCATATATTTTACCGCAGGCCCAGTACAAGTTCCTGCACGAGGTGATTCTGGAGGCCCACACCAGCAGAGGCACGAGGATCCGTGTGGACAAGTTTGAAGAGACCTTCCCTGACACCATCACCGTTGACAACCCCAACCAGCGCATAGACGGGGAACTGAAGGTGTTGTACCAGTCAGATATCTTGTTGTGGCTAATATGTGGTCAAGTATGGTTATGAAAAACAACAACAACAAACCAAGTGGTGTCAAAATACCGAGGGGAAAATTGCGGTCTGTGATTTTAGAATTTTTGTCTCTGTGCATTAACCCATTTAGCTCTGAGTCCCTACAGCAGGAGATGGATTGACCATCAAAATTCAAGGGTAGTGCCAGATTAGCTTGGCGCCTTCATTGACCAAGCAAATCTGGCACTACCCTTGAATTGTCATGGTCAATCCTTCTTATTCAACTGGCACATAGTCGAAATGCAACACCTCCAAAATTTGAGAAATGGGAAGGGTTATAACTATATTAAATGGCAACAGCGGTAATTTGATATTTTATGCCACAAATTTCTGACAATTAACTCCTTAAATAATTGATGGGCACGGGTGTGTCTTTCTCCTCTGTGACTGACAGCAGATGGCCGCCCACTTTATGAGCTTTCTGATTTAAGGTACTTTCTGCAAGACACATTTCAGCACCGTTTGTGTTTGTTAGGCCTTGTAGACAATACCTAATGAACTTTTATAACGGTTTGGACACGCAACAAACGCACTCGCGTTATAACCATTGTTTTCTGCGTAGCCTTTAGCGCAACAATCTTTTTGTTGTTCCTGTCTACAAAAAAAATAAATAAATAAAAAAATAAAATGGAACAACTTTGAAACGGGATATGGCGGCGCCCGTTCAGTAGCATGCACATGACGTCTTTTGGCGGGCACACCCCAGTCTCTGGTAAAAAATTAAAGTAAAGAGATAAAAAATTACGTCACGTCTAGCTTCTCTAACCTTGCTGTATAACGTACTTTTGGCGCCAAGCGCCGTGTGTGTGTGTGTGTGTGTGTGTGTGTGTGTGTGTGTGTGTGTATGCGTGTGTGTGTGTGTGTGTGTGTGTGTGTGTGTGTGTGTGTGTGTGTGTGTGTGTGTGTGTGTGTGTGTGTGACAGTAAATATCTCCTCTAATTCTGTACGTGAAGGCTTTAAACATTAGGAAGTTCTCTCAATCACGACTCGTGAGGAGAGCCTCCGATGGTATTAAAATTGGACCTCTCATTGTAGAGAAATGATCACTTTGGAGAAAGTCGGCATTAGGATTCATAATTCTTGTTATATTTAAAAAAATTATATTTAACTTCCTTCGTAATATGCATTCGATGAGTTCGTTAGCCAGACAGGTACTTGTTCAACTTTTTCAGCGATGATTAATTCATTTTTGAAAAAAAAAAAAAAAACACACTTAGGAAAAATCAAAGGTGTCTTTATTTTACCTCTGCGATATGTCTGCAAGCATGTCCATAGTTTTTGTTTGACTCACTTGATATTGTGCATACAGCTAGATTGAAGGAAGACATTGAATTAGCTTTTGTACTCAACTTCGTACCGCTTCAACGTTTGGAGTGAAAAGTATAGTGCGTTTAAAGTTTTCGGAACCACGTTTTCGGGGATTATGTTTAACTCATTTAGCCCGACGGCCGTATTTCCCAAATTTTGGAGGCGTCACCTAAAGACTATGCACCAGTTGCAGGAGATGGATCGATCATGATAATTCAAGGGCAGTGCCAGAATAGCTTGGTGCCGACAGGTGCCAAGCTAATCTGGCACTACCCTTGAATTATCATGGTCGACCCATCTCCTGCTCTAGTGCGTCAGGGCTGAAAGGGTTAAAACAGTTATAAATCTTTGAATCTTTCTAGGAAAAACAGTCCCTTCATTAATATCCGAGTGAATTTTCAGAAACAGTATTTCATAAGCCTGCTGTTTGTCCCGGCTGTCGGGTACGATTAGGTCAAATTGTCATCAAATTGTCGTATGAAAATCCTTCTGGAAAATTACCGCACTGCTCTCACTCTCTGAGGAAGACAGTCTCTCTATTTTCGTTATATATAAAAAAGTATTGTGGAACATGATTGCACGGTCATATAAAACAGACATGGCATGGGTCATCCTATCGTGCTCTTCTGCAAAACGGGTGTGGCTACGCCAGCTCACTTAACGTACAAGTGGCCCGGAGCGACGTGTGTCTGTCAGTGTGTGTGTGTGCCATTGAGCGGATCGGGGGGTAGGGTGGGTTGGGGTGGAGAGAGATGACTCAGAAGGATAAGCTTACAAATAGGAACAACTCTGAATGTTTCTAAACAGAAAAACGCAGAACAACACGGTAGACGTTGGGAGTAAATCCTTATCGTGTAAACGCATTCAGACCGGCGCACGTATTTCCCACATTTTGGAAGCGTCATCTAACGACTATACACCTGTTGCAGGAGATGGATCGACCATAATAATTCAAGGGTTTTGCCAGATTAGCATGGCGCCGAAAGGCGCCAAGCTAATCTGACACTACTTTTGAATTATCATGGTCGATCCATCTCCTGCTGTAGTGCGTCAGGGCTGAATGGGTTAATCTGTTTCTCGTACAGACAGCGTTGTATTTACAGCACAAAGCGAAGTGACGTGATGTTAACTCATTCTACCCCAGGACCGAAATCCACAAAATTTGAAGTTGCCCTCTGAAGGAATGTATTATGATTCTAGAGACAGATCGAGCATATTAGTTTAAGGGTGGTGCCAGAATAGCTTGGCGCCTTTGGGCGCCAAGCTATTCTGGCACCACCCTTGAACTATCGTGCTCGATCAATGTCTTGCTTTGGTTTGTCGGGGCTGAATAAGTTAAAACGAAGTGTGTTAATCTGGAGTCGCCTGTGTCTAAATGAACCAGGGCTAAACCCACATTTAGCGTTTCACAACCATCTCTTTCTTTTGAACAACTACCGCTGTAGTGGGCTTTTAATGTTCGCTTTATTTGTTTTTTTGTGTGTTGTTGTTGTGTTTGTGTTTTTTTGGTTTTTGTTTTATTCCAGATGCTGCAAGAGATGGGCAAACACGCTCCGAAACCCACACACACCATGGCCGAGATGGAGGAGAACAGACACAAGAACAGGAACCAGGACGCGCTGCCAGGTGAGATCACACTGTATCTTCCAAACGCCTTCACTGCCAGCGAGTGGAAAATGTGTCTCTGAAACATTCGCGGGCTCGACTCTGTCTGCCCTGACGCACACGGACACATATGGGGCAGCAAGTGTAGATCATAGGTATTCATGAGCCACCGCAGTTGCTGTCGCTTATGAGGATCTATACCTCTTGCATTTTGGGATGTTTTAGCTACTCTACAGCACAATACAGGAAACTTGTTCGTTTTTTGTTTGTTTGTTGGTGTTTTTTTAATTATTTATTTTTATTTTATTATTTATTTTTATTATTTATTTTTATTTATTTGTTTATTTATTTATTTATTTATTTATTTATTTATTTATTATTTTTTTTTTTTTATTTATATTTTTTTTTTTTGGGGGGGGGGGGGGGGGGGGGGGGTAGAGGTGGGGATAGGTCTGGTGAGGAGGGGGTGGGGTGTTGGTAGCAGATGAATTTGTATGGTTGTTTCCTTGAGTTCCAACAGTGAAAGGGTATGCAGAACAAAGGAAACGTGCACGTGTGGGACTGGGGAGAAGAAAAAGGAGCGAGACATGGAGATGCATGTACATGATTTCAGTTCATTGCCACAATTACCGCTCTTACTCCTCACTCTCATTTGTGCATTCTTCAGTATAGCTGCACTGCATTGTATACAACTGTATTTTGTTTTAATTTCAGACGATAGGCGCCTGGCCTACCTGACAGTGCACGTGAGGGGCAGAAACCAGTACATTAACGCTGTCTACATGTCGGTATGTAGCATTAGTTTGTACAGTATCTACTGTACGTATACAGAACTATATACAGAACGAATACAGAAGTATGGAATACGCGTAGAACAAACCGGCCGCAGAGCTCGGCGAGGAATCAGATAATATTCATGCCGCGCGCTCTGTAACACATGCTGCTCCAAGACCGAAATCCGCGCATTTTGAAATTGCCCCCTGAAGACTGTATTACACTCCAGGAAACAGATCGAGCGTGATATTTCAATGGTTGTGCCAGAATAGCTTGGGGCATATCGGCGCCAAGCTATTCTTGCACTATGAGGCTCGATCCATGTCTTGCGTGTGGGAGTTGAATGTGTTAAATCATGGGTGAGTAAGTATTGCAGACTAAATGTTCCTTGTCGACCCGTGTAAAAAAAACAAAGTCAGGTAAAACTATACTGCAAGGAAGAAATACTAGGTTTCTTGGATGGATGCATATACGTGGGTGGGTTGGTCGATATGTGGATGAATGGGTAGATAGATCGATACTGGTATCAGACAGGAGACATTTATATCAGGTTACGATTCCTTTCTGTCCCTCACCCCACCCAGTCGTTCCTACACCACCGTCGCCTGTTGCTGACCCAGCTGCCCATCCCCAACAACACCATGGTGGACTTCTGGCGCTTGGTGGACGGATGTGACGTCAAAACTGTCGTCTCACTCGGATCGGAAGACGAACACAACACTGTCAAGGTACCGAGATCGGAGAAAAGCACATTGATTTCAAAGACTGACATGGCACTTCCACCTGTACTTTTACTAATATGTATTTGTCCTTCTGTCAGGGGCGGATCTGGGGGGTGTGACGGTTCCAGGGGTTCCGCACCCCCTCCCTCCTCACCTCCCCACGACCAAAAAAATATTTAAAATGCTATAACAATGTCCCGTTTTGGGTTGCTCGTTTTTCCCCCCACCCACCGCCCGTTGTTTGACATTTTGGCCAACGAATGGTGAGAGTCTTAACATGCACGCTCCCCTCCCCCTCCCCCATCCTCCGCAATCCCACTCTTTTTAGATCATACAGTCCCTGGTAGGGAGCTCTAGCGCCGGGGAGGTCTTTTATATCAGGTTAAATGTCCCAAACGAAAACTTGAAAACCCCTCCCCCTCGAGGTAACTGATCCGCCCCTGTTGTATTTTCAGCTTAACTCAAACTCCCAGAACTATATGACTTTCATTCCATCGAATGTAAGTCACTTAGTTCTTGGTGTTTAAGCATTAAAGGCAGTCTCAAGTTACATGAATAAAGAGACTAATGTTTGTTAAAGTGTTCGTCTTTACATTTCCTATTCTTCAAGTATGTTTAATTACCAATCTTGGGTACAAGATAAATGATTGTTTAACCTCCACCTGCAGGGAATATCTTGTGTACAAGAAGCCTTCCCTTGCGTAAGCTGTTCCTTGTAGTGTATATAAACACCAATTTCTGAACCCATTCAGCCACGACGCCCTACAGCAGGAGATGGTTCGACCATGATAATTCAAGGATAGTGCCAGATTAGATTAGCGCCTGTCGGTGCCAAACTAATCTGGCACTACACTTGAATTATCATGGTCGATTCATCTTCAGCAACTGGTGCACAGTCGTTAGATGACGACTCCAAATTTAGGAAATCACGGCCGTCGGGCTAAATGAGTTAAGCAAAGTCCAACAAAGACAGAAACATGCGTTGAAAGAAGCTCACAATACAGTTTAATCTTTCAAAGCGTGTTTCTATTGTAGTTGGTTATTTTCTACATTCTGCACGCTTGGTGGTCACCATTATGGAAGAAGCTATCCTACACTCACAGATCGACCGGTCGGCAGCTTTCCACCGATGCCATGACATGAAGTGGTCTAAAGACAACAGAATTTTACTTACAAAAGTGTTTCGTAAAGGTATTATTCTTATTAATAATTCTTCTTCTTATTATTGTTTTTATTATTATTACAGGCATTCTGTCAGTACTGGCCGCTGACCTTTGACGAAGTTCTAGATGCAGGACATTACTCAATAACCCTGACTTCCTGCATCAAAATGAACAGTCATCTGATATCCTGTGGATTGACAGTGATCAACAAGGTAAACTTTATATAAAAAATAAAAATAAAAAGTTGATGGAGTGACGGACATCGTTTGGAATCAGCAAATCTTGTTGCTTTGATTTTCGTTTTTGGATTCCTAAATGGTATTTGGTCGTGTACACGAGGAAATGCTCGATCTTAGACATTTTTTTAAATTTTTTATTTTTTTAAATAATAATAAATCTGCACGTAAATGTATGCACATTTCATATATATATATATATATATATATATATATATATATATATATATATATATATATATATATATATATATATATATAATATATATATATATAATTTTTCAATAAATTCTGACAATGCTGTGCTAATGCCATGGAAATCCAGGCTGGTAAGCTTGCATTGTGTCATCAGGACATCAGCTGTCCTTTTGTGACTGCATCGCTTATTAGATCTTTTGAGCCTTCCACTGAACACCTACTACATACAGTAATAGGGACTACCCCCA
>BTPG01000003.1:250097832-250130332 GCA_036245525.1 Semisulcospira habei | reverse complement strand
TTTTCCAAACAGATGCCGTGTCCTTTTTGTCTCGAATCATTTGATGGAAAAAAAGACTTCTTAGACGCTCTAACTAAATATTTGACACGATTGCACTGTTTGTTTTTTATTCTTCGTACTTTTGCTCTTTTTTAAGTTTGACTCTAAATGCCATGGCCTGCTTGATATCCGCTGTTAACCAGGGTGGTATGGTGGAATGTTTAACTCGTTTTTCACGTATTGGCGCATGTTTATTGAGGACACTGAGAAACAGATCCATCCAGCATGACAAGGCACTGTCAGGAGATTGGTGATCATAAACCTCAGTAAACAGAGCATTGTGCAAGCCCCACATAAATTCGTCTTTATTAAAGTGTTTAAAGGAGCGATATTTTATAGTTTTATGTCTTTTAGTTTTATTCTTGTCTAGTTTCATGAAGACGTTACAGCATACTGGGTTATGATCGCTGACAGCTAAGGAGGGAACCTGCACATTTTATATTTTAGAGAGAGAGAGAGAGAGAGAGAGAGAGAGAGAGAGAGAGAGAGAGAGAGAGAGTGTTTGTGTGTGTGTGTGTGTGTGTGTGTGTGTGTGTGTGTGTGTGTGTGTGTGTGTGTGTGTGTGTGTTTGCGCTTCATTCCACTTGGTTCTATCCTGCTGCCATAATTCCATCATATTACCAAGTGAGTGGAAGACAGATCTAGGAGTATTTGTAATCTACCATTAATTTTATTTATACGATCAAATTTATTGTGATTTTATCTTGACTTTTTGTAAGGACCAACCCCTTTCTCGGCAAGTTTTGAAAAATCGTATACAATGCTTGTTACGCCATACGTTCACCTCAGCATGTGCTCATGTTCGGGTGTTGCTGCAACATTAAGTCGTGGGTTGATTTTGTTTCTGGGGAAATCGCACATCGTTAACCCATTCAGCCATGACGCACTACAGCAGCAGATGGGTCGACCATGATAATTCAAGGGTAGTGCCAGATTAGCTTGGCGCGGGTCGGCGCCAAGCTAATCTGGCAATGCCATTGAATTATCATGGTCCTTCCATCTCATGCAACAGGTGCATAGTCGTTAGATGACGCCTTCCAAATTTGGGAAATACGGCCTTCGGGCTGAATTAGTTAATCCACCCCTGAAAATATACCCTGCGAGTGGTATGAATGTTGTTTAGTTCCCAGGGCCACCTAAAGCTGGGCTTGGGTCACCTTTTTCCATATCGGGGTTATCTTCAGAGCTGAAGTGCGTGTATGAAATTGAAGAATCAAGCTAAACAGTCGTACTAGTTAGAGGTCCATATTTTTTCTCACTGTGTTATCATAGTTCGTGTAAAAATGTCTGATCTGATCCGGCAAATTCACATAAGCTCATTGCTGACGTGTATGGTTCACAATTTAGAGACGGTGCGGCAAGGAGCGGGCTGTTCTGTGCCGTCTATGACATCATCAACAGAGTGACGTATGATGACGAGATTGACGTGTACCTGACGGCGCGGCACGTGCAGACTGTCAGACCACAAGCAGTGGCCACTGAGGTAACGCTGTACTACGCCTAAATTGACTGTCACAACATTTCTACCCGGGGTCACTTTGACGTGCGTCGATGTGTTGTGAAAATTATTATATTGATTTGTTCCTCTCGCGCAAAACGACCTCGCCAAGTGATCACGGGTCGATCTGGTGTGAGTCATTTTAGTGTTAACGAGACCAGGTGACCCCGGGTAAAGGGGTCATCATGGTGTGTAACACAGGACAATATAAAGGCTGTTATGTTCCGCTTTTTTATTTAACCTGTTTTAACCCCCAAGGTTCCATTTCTCAAATTTTGAGGTGTTGTCTAACCACTATACACCAGTTGCAGGAGATGGATTGACCATGATATTTGAAGGATAGTGCCAGATTACCTTGGCGCCTGAAGGCGCCAAGCTAATCTGGCACTACCTTTCAAATATCATGGTCACGCCATCTTCTCCTGTAGGGATCCGGGGCTAAAAGGGTTAATCATTTGTAGATGGGTCTTTTTCCAGGGGAGTAAAGAGTTTATAAACACCGACAACTGACAAGCTCGCAGTTTGGCCTTGTCACCACAGAACACAGAATTTAATGTACCATTACACATTCATCTGAAGACATATTTCAGCACCATTTGTATTTGTTATGTCTCGTCGACGCACCTAATGAATATTAACAGCAGTTCGGACACGCAGCAAAAGCACGCGTGTAGTCGCACTTAGACGTCATGGTTTCAAGAAAAAATGAACCCAGTTTGAAATGGTGTTATCCTTTTTTTAAGAGAGACTCACCAAACATGTGACGTGTGCTAAAACAACGCAGCACACACAGAAATGTCCGTCTTGCGATTTTTTTTTTATTTTTATTCTGGGGTAGGCAACTTAACCGGGTCATAGTGTAACGACTACAAAATGGGAACCAAAATGCAGTTGAGAGTGCTATAAAGAAGGATAAAAATACTTTACTGTGACGAAAATAGAGTTTCGAAATGTTAAGCTGTTTGCAAAATATTGACCGGCACATCTTTGTCTTTGTTTTTTTTTTTTTTTTTAATGGCGCGCAGTGAAGACTGGATAAATCTATACAATATGGCTATTACTCATTCAGCCCGGCGCACGTATTTCCCAAAATGTTGGAGGCGTCATCTAACAACTATGCACCTGTTGCAGGAGATGGATCGACCATGATAATTCAAGGGTGTTGCCAGATTAGCTCGGCGCCGACAAGCGCCAATCTAATCTGGCACTACCCTTGAATTACCATGGTCGACCCATCTCCTGCTGTAGTGCGTCAGGGCTGAGTGGGTTGGTTAGTTCGGGTTTAACGTCCACGGCACCGAAGTGATATTGGACGGCCCTGACGGGCGGGTTATGGGGGACAGGGAAAAATCTATTACCTATGGAGTACGACCTGAACATTAATCAACTCAGGCGCACTTCAACTGTGCCACTTTGATTTACCAGGACCTTTCAACAGACATTCTATTGAACAAGCCCGTCTTTTCCCCCTGGATGCTGAGTGGGATAAAGCACATCACCATTTCCTAGATTGTAACTGTGGCGTGCAGAAGGTGGCTGTAGCTAAAACAAACACCTAACAGTCCATCTGAAGCCGCTAAGAGGGATTTACTAACAGAAGACAATGAACCGGTGCGTACGCCGCGTGAAACCCGTGCGCACGACAGAAACTTCACCTCATAATTTCTTTGGCTTCCTGCACTTTGAGTCTGCCATTCTGGGGTCCAAAACTTGGCAACATTAAGCACAGTGTATCAGACTTCAATATGAACTCATTTTTTTGCCTATTATTATTGATAATCTTTTTCCATTTGCTTAGATGTTATTTGAATACAAAGCACAAATCTCGTGCACACTTTAGAAAAAACATCACCATTGTATACCAGCTATGCATATCTCTCCAGCTATGCATATCTCTGTGGAAAAAAAACCCGCCCTACTTAAGCAACGCATGTATTTATGCTTCAGAAAAAGTCTAAATATGTTATAGATTATGCAGTTTTTCAGATGTTTTGAGGACGATTTTGGATGTGAGCTGCTGTTTCTTACCACTTGCAATGACGTTAACGCATTCGAGATGTGCCGCCTCCGGATACGCGGCTTAAGCCGCGTATCCGTAGGCGGTACGTCTCGAATGAGTTAACATGTGTACCAATTAAAATAGGCGTACGGTGGGGTACCCGGCGTGATAACTAGGCCTGTGTAGCGTTTCGTAATCATCTGTAACAGAAGCGTATGTTTATGCAGTTTCGGCAGAAGTGGGCCTTTAGTTTGTATCTGTAAGTATTCCCAAGCGTTCACGACTTTTTATTTTGTTTTTATATATTTCTCTTTATTTGATTTTCCTTTTCCACTTCAGAAGCAGTACCGTTTCCTGTACCAAGTTGCCCAGGAATACACTCGTCACCTCAACGTCTACCAGAATGCAGGCGTGGCATGAACTGTTTTAGAGACGCATGTTGTTAATACAGCCGGGTCTAATGACAATAATCCATGTGTATAACATGGGGAGAAATTCGATTTGTTTTTTTAGGTGTTGCTTCGCCGAAAAATAATGTACGAGAAAAAAACACACAAAACAACCGCTGGAAGAACCATCCCACAAAGTTCCTTCTATGTGAGCTTAGACATGCATTTTCACACATTTAGCACAATGTGTTTGCAGACATAGAAAGAAATAGGGGCTAGTTCCCCCAAATCAAAAGTATGTCAGAGTTTGTTTGTTTGTTTGTTTGTTTGTTTGTTTTGTTTTGTTTTTAAGCACATCATCGTTGGATTTAGCCTGCCCGTTACAGCTCCAAGAAGAAATACGAACAATTATTTTGTGTCACAGACTGCCCTGAGAATGTAGACAGCCCTATGTCGTTTGATTTTTTTAGGCCAGTGGTAAAAGGTCTTCAGACCTCTTTCCCAGTACGCCTCCCCTCCCCCCTCCCCACCCAGCTCTCCCGCCCTCCGCACGAACACCACGGCCACCACGCACCCCTCGTTTGATAGTCAACACGTGGTGCATTTGTAGGTCCTACCCCCTCTTGACATTCACAGCAACTGTGATCGCGCCGACAGAAAGAGTTCACATGACACCCGAGCTTTGTCTAAAACTGTCGGAGAAATCTCCCGCACGTTCTTTTTTTTTTTTTTTTTTTGCATAACGTATTGAAAATACGGTACTTTGGCATGCGGCTTGACTCGGCGCGTTCAGTAGCTAGTAAGCGATAAAATGGGCGCACGCAAGTAGAACTGTAACAGTGCAGTAACAATATAAAATTAGGTCACGTCTAGCCACCCTAGCATTGCTTTTGCATAGTTATAGCCTAAACACGCCGTGTGTGTGTGTGTGTGTGTGTGTGTGTGTGTGTGTGTGTGTGTGTGTGTGTGTGTGTGTGTGTGTGTGTGTGTGACAGGGACTAGAGCCCGCAATAGTGGGCGGGCATGCTTGATACTTTAGGATATTGTCTTTACAAGAATAATCAAGAAATTTTTTTTTTTTTTTTTTTTGGTGTACTAGAATACGCATTGACGAGAAAATGACCCCGTTTCACACACACACAAACCGGTTGATCCTTATTAGAGCCCGTAATTTTTCTTATTCTCACAAGATATTTTGCATACAGCAAGATTAAAGGAAGACATTGAATTATTTCGTTAGCCAGCAAGCTTCATCATACCTCTTCAACTTTTTGAATGATGATTTATTCATTTTTGCAAGTTATGGAACCACGTTTTTCTCCCACCAAACAGTCAGCTCTGGAAGAGGCTGCGTGGAAGAGACCCTTGCGTGCCTTTCACGCTGGCATGCTTCATACGCTTTTTATTCCGATAGCGCGCTAGGTGATTATTTTCACCTGGCATTTTGGATACAGCTAGTTTGGAGAAAGACATTGGATGAGTTTGTACGGCCGTTTTGAAACTCTTCAGCCTTTTCGAACATTAAAAAAAATGCATTAAAAAAACGTCACAAAAGTAAGAAGACTCAGACAATGACAGTGGCACAAAATGGCCAAACACGTCAGTGTAATACAATGTTCCTAACTGACGCAAAGCACCGGCACATCAGTGTGATACATGTGTACGGGTGGGCGCAATGCTCTCCTGCTCTGACAATTTCATTTAGGAAGACTCAACTCTCTATGTTTGTTATGATGTCTGCGAACGTATTGGAAAAAAAGTTGGAAAATGCATGCAAGATCATATAGAAGAGGCTTTGTGGATGGATCAACCCATCTTGTTCCTTTTCAGAACTTGTTCGTGTGTGCCATTGTGCGGATCGGGGGAAGGGGGGGGGGGTGCAGGATTGGATGGATTAGTGTGGAGGGAGAGAGAGAGAGAGAGAGAGAGAGAGAGAGAGAGAGAGAGAGAGAGAGAGAGAGAGAGAGAGAGAGAGAGAGAGAGAGAGAGAGAGAAATCGGAAGAATAAGTTTAAAAATAGGGACAATTTTGAATGTTCCTAAAAAAGAAAATCACATGTTAGCTCAAAACAATAAGGTAGACTTTGGGAAAAATTATTATATTGTTTTTAAACTGCTCTCAAGCTTAAGGAGATGTCATTCGGAGCAGTATTCGTGGTAAAAAAAAAAAAAAAAGCATAATGTACTCTCAAACTTTAGCGCCTAAAAGTTACTTTTTATATAAGGTATGCGCGTCGCGGGACCGCAAACAGTTTTGCTAATGGGGTATATGGAAACACATTCTAAGCGTCTGAATGTTGGAAAGAGTCACGCGGTGGACAGAGTTAGTGTAAAAGTTGGAATATGTATGTTTTATCCATGCGCAGCTTTATATGATATGAGGCTACTACAGCTACTAGGCCCGTAGCCATTTTAGTAAAGTGTCATGTAAAAGTGGCGACAAATGTCACGAATTCCTGAAATATTGAAGTGTTTCATAAAATGTCTAAGCGGAGCCGTGATTTTACCAATATACTGACATTTTCACGAACAATTTCGTAAATTTCATTGCTTCGTCATTTATGGCGCTTGTCCTAATGTGACTGAAATATTCTTTATTAGTGATATCTGGGCATGGCAAACCAGTGTCAGTAGCGAACAGCAGTTTTGTACGTTAACCCCTGCTTTAACACATTCTACACCAAGGACCGAAATCCCCACATTGTGAAGTTGCCCTCTGAAGGATTGCATTACAATTCCAGACATATATCGAGCGTAATAGTTCAAGGGTAGTGCCAGAATAGCTTGGCGCCCATAGGGCGCCAAGCTATTCTGGCACCACCCTTGAACTATCACGCTCGATCCGTGTCTTGCCGTGGTGTGTAGGGGGTGAATGAGTAAAAATTTTGTGAGGGCTTCCACCGATCTTTCTATTTCCTCCAGCGCCTGATTGTTCGACCCCACTGAACAGTTGCATAAAAGTTCGGCCTTTTTCACATGCTGCTCCAGGACCGAAATCCGCAAAATTTTGAAGTTGTACCCTGAAGACTGCATTACACTTCTAGAAACAGATCGAGCGTGATAGTTCAAGGGTTGTGCCAGAATAGCTTGGCTATTCTGGCACCACTCTTGAACTATCATGCTCGTTCCGTGTATTGCTGTGGTGTTTCTGTGCTGAATCAGTCAAAATTTGTGAGCGCTTGCACCGATCTTTCGGTTTCCCCCAGGGCGTGGTGTCTGACCCCAACAGTTGCATAAGAATTCGGGACTACAACGCCAACGTCACGCGCACTCGGACACTCGCACCGCGCAGTACTCTTGCACGGACCCGCGGACAGTCTGGCACTGATTTGCCGGTACACGCGTCGTCATGCGTGTCACAGACTTAAAATAGTGTTGGCTCATTTTGTTTAGGTTAGGTGTACTCTGTTGCTGTAATCATTTCATGCTAAGACTGTTATCGCTTGATTTTGAAAATTATCACGAAAATAGAGCGCTCGGAATCGTCAAAGACTGTTTGTTACCGGCTCCTCCCCGGGGCTGCGGGCCCTGCCCCCCGGGGGCCAACTAGGGCTAAACCTGATGCCAGGGCAAACGGGGCCGTAGTGCGCAGTGTTATTAGGGCGTTAGAGTGACTGGAAATCTATCATTAGTTAAGTATGGCAAGGTGCCGGATTTCGATTATGTAGTGCAATGACGATTTCTCCCCGCAGTGTTTGATACGAAGTAAGTAATACGCAGTGCTCATTTGCATATTTGACTCCAGAAGGTCTGTAACTATTCACAGACCCCTTCATACAGTTAGGCATTTATTCATTGCCTGATTCCAAATTTGAAATGGCTGTGACAGTCTGTTAGTCTTGCACGGTTGTATTAGGGCGTTTTTGTTGTGACATTTAAAGGGAATTTGTAGTGTAGCTCAGTACAGAGTAATGTAGTTTTGGGTGTGTGCCACCACCAGTCATTTGTATACCAACAAAGAACATTTCTTTCTTCGAATCCGTGCTTGGATTATTTTTGCTCTTATTTTTATGGTTTTGTAATGATTGTACACTTTGATTATGCTAATCGTTCTTGAATACGTACTTTGAATTCTAACCGCACTGTCAGTGTTTGATATCGAGAGAAAGATCTGAGATTGTGTTTGTGGCCGCGCCTGTTCATGGATCGATGAGTGCATGTTTATCAACGCGTGAGCGGAGTGTGAGATGTGAGAGTGTGAATGCGAGCTCCGGCGCAGCATCCCGCGACCGGAACAGGTGGTGTAATACATTATGTCACGGAAACCTTGGCGCTCACAGCAGTATTTTATTTTTCACAGACACTGTTCAATCAAACTTCACAATTACGTTTTAACACTTTCAGCGCCAACACCCTACAGCAGGAGATTGATTGACCATGATAATTCAAGGGTAGTGCCAGATTAGCTTGGCGCCTGAAGGCGCCAAGCTAATCTGACACTACCCTTGAATTATCATGTTCAATCCAGCTCCTGCAGCTGGTACATGGTCATCATTGGTCAATCCACCTCCTGCAAGTAGTATATAGTCGTTAAGTAACACTTTTAAAATTCGGGAAATGCGCCCATGGCGCTAAAAGGGTGAAATGTAACGTCACGAACCCACTACTGAGAACCGGCGTACACCAGTTTGTTATCACGGGACAATGTCCCGGTAAGCAAACGTTCCCCCGCCCGTTGCACAGTTCTCCTGCATATTGCTGTGCCAGCTGAGGCTGATGCCGGCCCATTGACCTTAACCCTTTAACTTCCAGTTGACGCAGACGATACACATAGCAAGGGGAATTACTCAGCGCTTTAGCGCTGGACAACAAACGGTTAGATCCCCTGACCAGTCACCCAGTCGCCAGCCCCCAGACAAATACGCAGGTAAAGAACAAGAAGGTCATATACATCGACTGTGTTTCTCAAAACTTTGCTAATCCAGCGCATTATATATAGAGCCCAGAGAGGAGAACTTCATGTTCCTCGCGGACCCCTGTCCCCCCCCCCCCCACCCCTCCCACCCACACACACACACATACACACACACACACGCAAAGTAATTTACATATTATTAACCCTTCGCTGCCGGTGCATGATCACGAAATGCGCGTCTGAAGCAGCTGCACGTGTCCGACGTTTGATTGCAAAACACAGGTGTAAAGTGGACCAAATACAGGCACAAGGAGAGCAGGAGTGACAAGAGACATGAATCCTATTGAGCCCGCCCCGCAGTCGCGGGCACTCATGAGGATTACTGTCTTTTGCAGCTGGGTAGCGTTCCCTCTGCCCCGTCAGTGAAGGAGTTAAATGTAAATGGTACTGGGTGTGGTAGATGATAGATGGTTTCTAATCTACCAGTGCACACTGTGGCGTGGCCGACATCAACCTGTACCAGTTTATTTATGGGAGGTTACTGTGCGTATTAATGTTTTCCTGAAATGGATTTGTCTCCCGTGGCCATTGCCATTTGTCTTGGTCTGATTAATCTACTCTAATCGTGAGGGAAATTGTTTCTAGAGGTAGTTTTCTGTATCTATCTAGTAATATTTGCAGAGTTTGTAATTATTATTATTATTATTATTATTATTTATTTATTTTATTTGCCAAAGAAATCTTTTATAAGTATTGCACAGATCGATCAGTGCGGTTCACTTTTGTAAAACTGGTCTCAGTTCAAAGTTCTTTTCAGCGGTATATTGAACATTTAGCCGTATATTGCACACAGGGTTAACAATGTTCTTCTTATTATTATTAGTAGTAGTTGTATTTCACCTATTTCTTGCTTTAACACATGCTACTCCAGGAACGAAAATCTCGAATTTCAATTGCCCTCTGAATGACTGTATTACAATTCTAGAGACAGATTGATCGTGATAGTTCAAGAGTGGTGTCAGAATAGCTTGGCGCCTTAGGGCGCCAAGCTATTCCAACACCACCCTTGAACTATCATGTTTGATCCGTGTCTTGATGTGGTGCATCGGGGCTGAATGAGTTAATCTAGTCAGTGACCCTGTTTACTAAGGGAAACTATCCCTTCTTTTATTCAGTCTACATGGTTGTCCCCCGTTGGCTGCTTGCCTGATGATGCCTCTTGGTAGGAGTAGGAGTAGGACTGAACACTTGCCCACCATGATATAAACACCAGAAGTGGCCTTATAATTTATGCTGTTTCTGTCCGTCTGGGACACCACAGAGAAGTTTACCCAAATTTTCGGCCCATGGCCTTCCCAATGGTGTGCGGTGTGTGTGTGTGTGTGTGTGTGTGTGTGTGTGTGTGTGTGTGTGTGTGTGTGTGTGTACGTGTGTGTGTGTGTGTGTGTGTGTGTGTGTGTGTGTGTGTGTGTGTGTGTGTGTGTGTGTGTGTGTTCAAGTTTGATGTTAGTAGCCCAAAGTCAACACGACGTGTTGTTTTATTGTTATATCCATAGAAGATTACAAAGAGAAGTGCTGCCGGGACCTTACAATAAGTGTTGTTATATCCCGCTTGTGTTATATCCATCCTTGTATCACGCGAAGTCGGCTGTACAACAACCGTTATAGTTCAAGAGGATTACCAGGGTAGCTTGGCCCTGTGTGTGTCAAGCTATTCCGGCACTACTCTTGAGCTATCACGGTCAAATCAATTTCATGCTATAGTTCATCAAGACTTAAAGCGATATCCAACACGTGTATCAGAACTTAAAGGGGTATCCAGCACGTGTACCACATGGAAATGGCCTTGGGTCTGAAACCTATTTTTTCAATTTCAGTGTCATGGTAACTTTTCAGTTGTTTAGCCCACCGAGTCAGTTTGACTGTATTGCATGTGTGTGTAAACTTGGAAAAACAGAATATAATTGGGGTGGGTGGTTAATATAAAAAAAAATGAAGAAAATAGTTTTAAGTGCATGTGCCTCAAAAGCAACATTTCTGAGATTGAGATGTCTCTCTTGGCTTGACTTCGCGAACGAAGATTTTATAGGAGTTGCCCACGACGTCTGCAGGCTTGTTCGTGGCTGCGGAGGCCAATCCGAGACAGGCAGGTTCGATCGCAGTGGCTGCAGGGGAAGGTATGGCCAGGGTTCTGAGCTGCGGCATCTCTGTTTTTTCTCCTGAGCCGCTTGTCCTTAAGGCTAGCTCTGCGAGAGTCCTCAAAGGAGACAGCTGCCTTGTAAATGGTGGAGCGCCAGGTGTCACGGTCCGCAGCAAGCGAAGACCACTGGTGGTGGTCGATTTGGCAGGCACTAAGTGACTTCTTGAGACAGTCTTTGTATATCTTCTTTGGTGCCCCTCTGTCACGGTGTCCAGTAGCAAGCTCGCCGAACAGGGTGATATTTGGTAGGCGATGATCCTCCATCCTGGAGACGTGCCCCGCCCAGCGGAGCTGTGTCCGCAGCAGCAAAGCCTCGATGCTCACAGTTTCAGCCTGTTCAAGGACCTCGACGTTGGTGACATAGTCACTCCAGTGAATGCCCAGGATGGTACGCAGGCAGCGCTGGTGGAAGCGTTCGAGGAGTCGTAGTTGGCTGCGGTAGAGGGCCCAGGACTCGGAACCATACAGCAGGGTGGTGAGGACCACAGCTCTGTACACGCTGATCTTGGTGCCTGTTTTCAGCTGTTGATTGTGCCACACCCGCTTGAAAAGTCGCCCGAAAGCGCTGTTCGCTTTTGCCAGCCTGCTGTCAAGCTCCTTGTCCAGCTTGGCGTCCGACGTGATAATGCAGCCAAGGTAAGTAAACTGGTGCACTGACTTTAGTTCAGACTCGCCAATGGTGATGTGAGGAGGGCGATACACTGTCTTGGGTGCCGGCTGATGGAGGACCTCTGTCTTTTTCAGACTGACCTCGAGTCCAAAGAGCTGGGCAGCATCTGCGAAGCAAGACGTGATGCGCTGCAGGGCTCTCTCTGTGTGTGCAATGAGGGCAGCATCATCAGCAAAAAGCAGCTCACGAATCAGTTGGTCTAGGGTTTTCGTGTGGGCCTGCAGTCGTCTGAGGTTGAACAGGCTGCCATCGAGACGGTACCTGATGTACACTGCATCGTCATCATCGAGGTCCACTGCGGCCTGCTTCAACATCATGCTAAAAAAGATGGTGAAGAGGGTCGGTGCCAGCACGCAGCCCTGCTTTACGCCGTTGAGAATAGGGAATGGTTCTGAGAGGTCATTGTTGAGTCTGACCTGGCCTTGCTGGTCCTCGTGTAGCTGGACAATCATGTTGAGGAACTTTGGGGGACAGCCAAGCCGCTCCAGGATCTGCCACATGCCTTGCCTGCTCACAGTGTCGAACGCTTTTGTTAGCGATTGAGATGTATATATTACTTGATGTACATGTCAATTTTGGAGGCATTCGGACCATATCTTGTTTGTTTTTCAGGGCTTCAGATGTGCATGATCCAAAACATAAACAGCATAGTGAACGCCACAACGACACGCTACACATAACGGGCCATCACATACAGACTCGGCGACATTCAACAGTGTCACTTTGGTCTGAGTTAATCCATTTAGCACCGAGTCTCTACAGCAGGAGATGGATTGACCATGATAATTCAAAGGTAGTGCCAGATTAGATTGGCACCTTCAGGCGCCAAGCTAATCTGACACTACCCATGAATCCAGCTCCTGCAGCTGGTACATGGTCATTAGGCAAGACCTCCAAAATGTGAGAAATGGGACCTTGGGGTTGAGAGGGTTAACTAGTGTGTAAGGATTACACTGGTGACATTTTGAATGGTGTTCAGGTGGGAAAGTTTCTCTCACAGGTCATGGTATACATTACAAATGGCAGGCAAGGCAGTAAGAGGACTAGTGATTTTATTAAAAAAAAATAATATCTTCTGCCTTCGTTGAAATTGTGGGCAGGGATGTTGTAATTTGCTTAAATTTCTTGATAGATTATAAGAGACATATTTGCTGCTTTGATTCATACCAGCCTTGGCTTAACCAGCGGACTATATTTGAGTTGCCTTGCGGATGGTGATTTGACAATTGGTGTGTACAGTACCAATAATCACTTAAGGCCCCGCTACACATGCCCGGTTTTGAGGCCGATTCCCGATCAGTTTCGAATCGAGGGGTGATCGGGCCGGACTAAGAAAACGTGTGCACTGCCACACATTTCCCGACTTGTTTAGCCGACCGGTTTGAATCGAAGATCAAAGTCGTACCTGTTCTGCAAAATGGCTGCTAGTTTTGACAGTGATGATGATGTGCTTGCATTATCAGCAGTTTTGCATCATATTCGGGAAGAGGCGTGCGAAACATCAGCAACGGTGGTGGCCGGTACTGATCACAACAGGCGTGTTCCGCCATTTGCAAACTACGACATGCTTTGCGAGACGCGCTCTGATTGGTTGAAGCTTACAACCGGGGCCGATTTGGACCGGAAAATTAGAGCAGGTTCTAGACACCCGATTCCCAGCCGATTGGGACCGGATCGGATAATTGACGTCATCCGATCGCAATCGGATCGGAATCGGCTTCAAAATCGGGGCACAACCGGCTCGTGTGGCGGGGTCTTTACGGCCGCATACATAATTATACAGTTGGATCATACCGCCTGGCCGGACAGTAACAAATGTCACATTACAAAACGCGTAGTAATTTGATGTAAAGCTACGTTGCCATAGGCACGAATCCGATACGAATACGATCCGAAACCGATGCGATGATGCAATCTTCCTTAAAAAAACAACTGCGTCTGTGTTGGAATCCTGATGCGAATTGGTTTATCGCATCAGACATATGGAAACACAAACATGAAAAGGACGTGCCTGATTTTTCCTGTTTTGGACTCGCTTCGGATTCGGATGCGGATCGGTTTTGTATCTGATTCGTGTTTGAGCTGTGAATGGCCTTCATGGTTAGTTCACACAATCTCCGTAAACTTTGTAATAAATATTACATAGTTCTCAATTCAGAACATCAGATCTGACAGAGCACATGCGACCAGTTGTACGCTATTCAACACGTGCAGAGTGAAAGTCTATGGACATAGCGCAGAAGAGATCAAAGGAAGTATGACCACTGTGCGCACGATACTTTAGCACACCCAACCGCTGACGATGATGTACGTTGTTGTAGTTTGCGATAGTCATTCATGGGGAGACCACTGCTCCAAGACCCGTGGGAATTGCGGCGGTGATGGTTCTTGTGACGTCCTGACAGGAGAGTGTAACGGTAACAATCGGAAATTCCCCAGTGCGCAAAGGCCATCGGGCCGACGTCGGCCGCCGCTGGCCCGCGCACTGTTGTCACTGTTGTCACTGTTGTCACTCTTGTGCGCGGGCCAACGGCTGCCGACGTCGGCCCGATATCCTTTTGCGCACTGGGGCTTGTGTCAACGGCTGGGTCGGTGAAGGCTGTCTTCAGAAATGTAGGCATGGTCTACAATCACACACTGACTATGTCACAGTCTGTCCACGATTGTGTGTGTGTGTGTGTGTGTGTGTGTGTGTGTGTGTGTGTGTGTGTGTGTGTGTGTGTGTGTGTCGTGCGCGCGCTTGCGTGTGTATATTCAGTTACCACGTGAGTTTGATGTCAGTACAAGCTTCACCCTAAGTCAGCACGGCAAATGTATAGTGTATATTACACGCTCCAAACAAGGGTGGATTGTTCAACTGTTTCTAACGTTGTTATTCTCTTTACTTGGTTACTGGTGCGCGCGTGCCTGTGAGTATGTTTCTTTGTGTGCATGTGTGTCTATGCGTAGGCCTACGGGCGTGTGTGTGTTTACGTGTGTATCTACGTTAAGATTGTGCGTGCCTGCACGTATGCGCACATGTGTGTATGCATGTGTGTGCACGTTTATGCTAGTGCGCGCATGTGTGTATGCATGTATGTGCGTGTTTTTGCTAGTGAGCGCATGCGCGTCTGTTTGAGTATGTATACAGTAACGTCAGACACGAGTGGAAACAACGACACATAGGCAATAGATTTCCCTGTCCCCCCCCCCCCCCCTCTCCATAACCCGCCCGTCAGGCCCGTCCATTATCACTTTGGTGCCGTGGACGTTAAACACTGAACTAACCAAACAGCGAGAGTCTAGTGTCGGCGCCTCGCTGGGCGCGAGTTGTCTTCTGGGTCTGTCCGCTGTCGTGGTAACATCGCTAATAATACGTTAGCATCCACTGCTCCCAAGGTCACCCGTCGCTCACAAAATTTGATTGTAGAAAATATCGGCCAAATATGGAACTGCAGGTGAACAAAAGTGGTTAATGCGATAGGTTGGTAATCTTCGTGAAGAATGTGCCAGTCTTTAGTGTCATGTGTTCGACGCCTAAGCCATTTATTGTCAGAATAGCTTGACGCCAGTAGGCGCCACGATATTCCGACACAACCCTTGAAATATCATGGTCGATCTGTCTTCAGAACTGTGAGGTAGACCTGAGAGAACCAAATTTGATAATTTTGTCCTTGTGGCTATGTTCCATATAGTTTGGCTGTACAGGCGATGTATATGGCTATAATACAAATTCAAGAAGCAGCTGAGTTTGTAGAATGTGCTGGATTCTATTTTATTTAACTTGGTACCTGTCGAGGTCGACTTATCCTGGATGCTAAAGCACACATTCTCTTCAGAGAACTGTTATTTAAAAAGTGACTAATCCAAACGAGTATAGCTCCAACGAAATTGTCTCATGACTCTATCATTCTCCAGCATTCAACAGCTTTATGACGTGGACGTCGAAAATATTATCATCTTAGATATAGCAGCGTAAACACATAATCAGGGGCGAACAGGGAGGTGGAGGGGGGGGGGGCGGCGGGAGGTCTTTTTGGGGCAGTTCGGACCCATCGCCCCCCGACTCCCCAACCCCCTTCCCCTCCACCTACCCCACCCTTACCCCGCTTTGCAATATTTTGGCGGTGAAAAGGTGCAAAAGGCTTACACACGCTTGCCCTCCCCCCCCTCCCCCCTCCCCCCCCCCAACCTCTGCCCCAGTGTTTGATTTTGAGTGACTGTAGTCGACTTTCTTTTATCTTTTATTTGTTAAATTTTTGGCACTTTTTGTCGCGATGATTCTGCTACTGACAGCTAAAGGGCTAAAACCTACTCGCTATGTGCGAAAATTCCGATTGATTGCTTCAGCTAATGTACATTTTCAGAGAAGTAGCTCGATGAGACGCGCAGTGACATATTTTTATAATTGATGTTTTTGCTGAAAATTACACATTACTGTATTAACTCATTCTACCCCAGACACACCACAGCAGGATAAGGATCCACCATGATAGTTCAAGGGTGATGCCAGAATAGCTTGGCGCCTATGGGCGCCAAGCTATTCTGGCATCACCCTTGAACTATCATGGTCGATCTGTGTCATGCACTGCAATGCAGTCTTGAGAGGACAGGGGCAAAATTTAAGGATTTTGTCTTGAGGTAGGATGAGTTAAAGTAAGTTACAGGAAATTAATTACTGAAAACAAATCAGTAAATTGACGTAATTACTGCTCCACTCGTAGATTCGCGACATCCTTTAAAATCCATGAAATTACTGGTCTGTAGGGCTGACACGTAATTTGAAAAGAAAACAACATTTGAGTATTTGCCGTATTTATCTAACATAACATTGATACAAGTCATGTCATAGACCCATTGTGCAGTCTACTTTACACTTTACAATAAACGATGACTGAAAGAAACGACCCGAATCCATAGTATCAAAGCTCTTCTTTTATTTGTTTGTACTTGCTTCATTTTGCTGCCAAAAATATTACACATCACCTTGCTTTAAGCCCCGCGAAAATGTTAGCAAACTGAAACACAACAAGTGTTTTCATGAAAACAACCGTTGCGCTTCAATTGTCTGGTTTTTTTTTGTTGGTTTTTTGTTGGGAGAGGTAGGGGTTGGGGGCTGGTGGTGCGGCAGGAGGGGGTGGGGTGAGTGAAGGGGGCAGGGAAGGGGCTACAACAGATACATTTAGTTAAGCCTTGCCCTCCTGAGGCTGACTATTTGATATCTGCTGACCGCAACGTGTTTCTGAAATCGGTGTTAAATCACCGCCAGAAAGCCCGAACTGTCTGACAAACAGACTGAAGGTGGTGTCAGCAAGAGGCCACAATTACCTCTACACACACACACACGCACACAATTGCCTCTACACACACACACGCAATTGCCTCAATACACACACACGCAATTGCCTCAATACACACACACGCAATTGCCTCTATACACACACACGCAATTGCCTCTACACACACACACGCAATTGCCTCAATACACACACACGCAATTGCCTCAATACACACACACGCAATTGCCTCAATACACACACACGCAATTGCCTCTATACACACACACACAATTGCCTCTACACACACACACGCAATTGCCTCAATACACACACACGCAATTGCCTCAATACACACACACGCAATTGCCTCTATACACACACACACGCAATTGCCTCTATACACACACGCAGTTGCCTCTACACACACACACACACACACACACACACACACACACACACACACACACACACACACACACACACACACACACACACACACACACACGCAATTGCCTCTATACACACACGCGGCAATTGCCTCTATACACACACGCGGCAATTGCCTCTATACACACACGCAATTGCCTCTATACACACACACGCAATTGCCTCTATACACACACACACACGCAATTGCCTCTATACACACACGCAATTTCCTCTACACACACACACGCAATTGCCTCTACACACACACACACACACGCAATTGTCTCTCAGTACATACACACACACACGCAATTGCCTCTACACACACACACGCAATACACACACGCAATTGCCTCTCAGTACATACACACACACACACGCAATTGCCTCTACACACACACACGCAATTGCCTCTACACACACACGCAATTGCCTCTACACACACACGCAATTGCCTCTACACACACACGCCTCTACACACACACGCAATTGCCTCTACACACACACACGCAATTGCCTCTACACACACACACACGCAATTGCCTCTACACACACACACACACACGCAATTGCCTCTACACACACACGCAATTGCCTCTACACACATACACACGCAATTGCCTCTACACACACAACGCAATTGCCTCTACATACACACGCAATTGCCTCTACACACATACACACGCAATTGCCTCTACACACACAACGCAATTGCCTCTACACACACACACGCAATTGCCTCTACACACACACACACGCAATTGCCTCTACACACACACACACACGCAATTGCCTCTACACACACACGCAATTGCCTCTACACACATACACACGCAATTGCCTCTACACACACAACGCAATTGCCTCTACACACACACACGCAATTGCCTCTACACACATACACACGCAATTGCCTCTACACACACAACGCAATTGCCTCTACACACACACACTGACACGCGATTGCGGGGGCTCATGAGGATCTACGCCTCTTGCAGTTAACGTGTCGTTTTCTCTGGAGTGAAGAGATTGGTGCGCACACTGGGCTCTTACCACATGGAAAAATGTATCTACGCGGTGGGAGACGGAGTACTTCCTTGTATGTGGCCACGGATTGTTTGCCCAGTCATGCAAGGAAGAGGGAAGTGTATCATGAGCTGTAATGTGTATTTTTGTGCCTGGTTGTGCCTATACAAATGTATATATTGTGCGCGTACGTGGTGGTACTCGCGATTACGTGCTTGTGTGTGTGTGTGTGTGTGTGTGTGTGTGTGTGTGTGTGTGTGTGTGCGTGCGTGCGTGCGTGCGTGCGTGCGTGTGTGTGTGTGTGTGTGTGTGTGTGTGTGTGTGTGTGTGTGTGTGTGTGTGTGTGTGTGTGTGTGTGTCCGAAACATTATCCTTCAAAGAACAGTATTTACACTACGGATTCTACAAACAACATCGTAATTTAAACCACACAAAGCGATTTGTAATCTTAGTTGCAAGAATTGTTTTTTATCATTCGCGACCATAATATGTGGCTTTCTCTCCAAAAAATTAAATGTGTTCACGTATAGATTTTTTAATAGGCATCTCTATCCCCCTATCAACCCCCCTCCCCCCCCCCTACCCCCACCTATCGCCCCACCCTCCACCCTCTTCTCCCTTTTGGAACCACGTTTTACTCCCACCAAACAGTCAGCTCTGGAAGAGGCTGCGTGGAAGAGACCCTTGCTTGCCTTTCACGCTGGCATGCTTTATACGCTTTTTATTCCGATAGCGCGCTAGGTGATTATTTTCACCTGGCATTTTGGATACAGCTAGTTTGGAGAAAGACATTGGATGAGTTTGTACGGCCGTTTTGAAACTCTTCAGCCTTTTCGAACATTAAAAAAATGCATTAAAAAAGGTCACAAAAGTAAGAAGACTCAGACAATGACAGTGGCACAAAATGGCCAAACACGTCAGTGTCAGTAATACAATGTTCCTAACTGACGCAAAGCTCCAGCACATTAGTGTTATAGATGTGTAGGAGTTGACGCAATGCTCTCCTGCTCTGACAATTTCTTTGAGGAAAGCTCTCTATGTTTGTTATGATGTCTGCGAACGTATTGGAAAAAGTTGGAAAATGCGTGCAAGCTCATGTAGAAGAGGCTTTATGGATTTGGATCATCCCATCCTGTTCCTTTTCAGAACGTGTTCGTGTGTGCCATTGTGCGGATCGGGGGAAGGGGGGTGCAGGATTGGATGGATTAGGGTGGAGGAAGAGAGAGAGAGAGAGAGAGAGAGAGAGAGAGAGAGAGAGAGAGAGAGAGAGAGAGAGAGAGAGAGAGAGAGAGAGAGAGAGAGAGAGAGAGAGAGAGAGAGAGAGAGAGAAATCAGAAGGATAAGTTTAAAAATAGAGACAATTTTGAATCTTCATTTTACAAAAAAAATCACATGTTAGCTCAAAACAATACGGTAGATTTGGGAAAAATCATTATCTTGTTTTTAAATAGCTCTCAAGCTTAAGGAAATGTCATTCGGAGCAGTATTCGTGGTATAAAAAGCATAATGTACTCTCAAACTTTAGCGCCTAAAAGTTATCTTTTTTATAATGTATGCGCGTCGTGGGACCGCATACATTTTGCTAATGGGGTATATGGAAACACATTCTAAGCGTCTGAATGTTTGAAAGAGTCACGCGGTGGATAGAGTTAGTGTAAAAGAGAAGTTGGAATATGTGTGTTTTATCCATGCGCAGCTTTATATTAGGCTACTACAGCTACTAGGCCCGTAGCCATTTTAGTAAAGTCATGTAAAAGTGCCGAAAAATGTCACGAATGTCACGAATTCCTGAAATATTGAAGTATTTCATGAAATGTCCTAGAGGAGCCGTGATTTTACCAATATACTGACATTTTTAGGAACTATTTCGTAAATTTCATTGCTTCGTCATTTGTATGGCGCTTGTCCTAATGTGACTGAAATATTCTTCATTGGTGATATCTGGGCAGGGCAAACCAGTGTCAGTAGCGAACACCAATTGTGTACGTTGACCCCTGCTTTAACACATTCTACACCAAGGACCGAAATCCCCACATTGTGAAGTTGCCCTCTGAAGGATTGCATTACAATTCCAGAGACATATCGAGCATGATAGTTCAAGGGTGGTGCCAGAATAGCTTGGCGCCTATGGGCGCCAAGCTATTCTGGCACCACCCTTGAACTATCACGCTCGATCCGTGTCTTGCCGTGGTGTGTAGGGGGTGAATGAGTAAAAATTTTGTGAGGGCTTCCACCGATCTTTTTATTTCCTCCAGCGCCTGATTGTTCGACCCCACTGAACAGTTGCATAAAAGTTCGGCCTTTTTCACATGCTGCTCCAGGACCGAAATTCGCAAAATTTGAAGTTGTACCCTGAAGACTGCATTACACTTCTAGAAACAGATCGAGCGTGATAGTTCAAGGGTTGTGCCAGATTAGCTTGGCGCCTATGGGCGCCAAGCTATTCTGGCACCACTTTGAACTATCATGCTCGATCCGTGTCTTGCTGTGGTGTGTCGGGGCTGAATGAGTCAAAATTTGTGAGCGCTTGCACCGATCTTTCGGTTTCCCCCGGGGCGTGGTGTCTGACCCCAACAGTTGCATAAGAATTCGGGCCTACAACGCCAACGTCACGCGCACTCGGACACTCGCACCGCGCAGTACTCTTGCACGGACCCGCGGACAGTCTGGCACTGATTTGCCGGTACACGCGTCGTCATGCGTGTCACAGACTTAAAATAGTGTTGGCTCATTTTGTTTAGGTTAGGTGTACTCTGTTGCTGTAATCATTTCATGCTAAGACTGTTATCGCTTGATTTTGAAAATTATCACAAAAATAGAGCGCTCGGAATCGTCAAAGACTGAAGACGTGTTTCGTTACCGGCTCCTCCCCGGGGCTGCGGGCCCTGCCCCCCGGGGGCCAACTAGGGCTAAACCTGGCCATGCCAGGGCAAACGGGGCCGTAGTGCAGTGTTATTAGGGCGTTAGAGTGACTGGAAATCTATCATTAGTTAAGTATGGCAAGGTGCCGGATTTCGATTATGTAGTGCAATGACGATTTCTCCCCGCAGTGTTTGATACGAAGTAAGTAATACGCAGTGCTCATTTGCATATTTGACTCCAGAAGGTCTGTAACTATTCACAGACCCCTTCATACAGTTAGGCATTTATTCATTGCCTGATTCCAAATTTGAAATGGCTGTGACAGTCTGTTAGTCTTGCACGGTTGTATTAGGGCGTTTTTGTTGTGACATTTAAAGGGAATTTGTAGTGTAGCTCAGTACAGAGTGTAGTTTTGGGTGTGTGCCACCACCAGTCATTTGTATACCAACAAAGAACATTTCTTTCTTCGAATCCGTGCTTGGATTATTTTTGCTCTTATTGTTATGGTTTTGTAATGATTGTACACTTTGATTATGCTAATCGTTCTTGAATACGTACTTTGAATTGTAACCGCACTCTCAGTGTTTGATATCGAGAGAAAGATCTGAGAATAATATTGTGTTTGTGGCCGTGCCTGTTCATGGATCGATGAGTGCATGTTTATCAACGCGTGAGCGGAGTGTGAGATGTGAGAGTGTGAATGCGAGCTCCGGCGCAGCATCCCGCAAACGGAACACGTGGTGTAATACCTTATGTCACGGAAACCTTAGCACTCACAGCAATATTTTATTTTTCACATACACTGTTCAATCAAACTTCACAATTACGTTTTAACACTTTCAGCGCCAACACCCTACAGCAGGAGATTAATTGGCCATGATAATTCAAGGGTAGTGCCAGATTAGCTTGGCGCCTTCAGGCGCCAAGCTAATCTGACACTACCTTTGAATTATCATGGTCAATCCACCTCCTGCAAGTAGTATATAGTCGTTAAGTAAAACTTTGAAAATTCGGGAAATGCGCCCATGGCGCTAAAAGGGTGAAACTATGTGACGTTTCCAAGATTTGAACCCACTAGAACCGGCGTACACCAGTTTGTTATCACGTGACAATGTCCCGGTAAGCAAACGTTCCCCCGGTCGTTGCACAGTTCTCCTGCATATTGCTGTGTCAGCTGAGGCTGATGCCGGCCCGTTGACCTTAACCCCTTAACGTCCAGTTGACGCAGACGATACTCATAGAAAGGGGAATTACTCAGCGCTTTAGCGCTGGACAACAAACGGTTAGATCCCCTGACCAGTCACCCAGTCGCCAGCCCCCAGACAAATACGCAGGTAAAGAACAAGAAGGTCATATACATCGACTGTGTTTCTCAAAACTTTGCTAATCCAGCGCATTATATATAGAGCCCAGACAGGAGAACTTCATGTTCCTCGCGGACCCCTGTCCCCCCCCCCCCCCCCCCCCCACACACACACACACACATACACACACACACACGCAAAGTAATTCAACATATTATTAACCCTTCGCTGCCGATGCATGATCACAAAATGCGCGTCTGAAGCAGCTGCACGTGTCCGACGTTTGATTGCAAAACACAGGTGTAAAGTGGACCAAATACAGGCACAAGGAGAGCAGGAGTGACAAGAGACATGAATCCTATTGAGCCCACCCCGCAGTCGCGGGGACTCATGAGGATTGCTGTCTTTTGCAGCTGGGTAGCGTTCCCTCTGCCCCGTCAGTGAAGGAGTTAAATGTAAAATGGTACTGGGTGTGGTAGATGATAGATGGTTTCTAATCTACCAGTGCACACTGTGGCGTGGCCGACATCAACCTGTACCAGTTTATTTATGGGAGGTTACTGTGCGTATTAATGTTTTCCTTAAATGGATTTGTCTCCCGTGGCCATTGCCATTTGTCTTGGTCTGAATAATCTACTCTAATCATGAGCGAAATTGTTTCTAAAGGTAGTTTTCTGTATCTATCTAGTAATATTTGCAGAGTATGTAATTATTATTATTATTATTTTTTTTTTATTTATTTATTTTATTTGCCAAAGAAATCTTTTATAAGTATTGCACAGATCGATTAGTGTTCACTTTTGTAAGTTGAAACCGGTCTCAGTTCAAAGTTCTTTTCAGCGGTATATTGAACATTCAGCCGTATATTGCACACAGGGTTAACAATCTTCTTCTTCTTATTATTAGTAGTAGTTGTATTTCATTTATTTCTTGCTTCAACACATGCTACTCCAGGACCGAAAATCTCGAATTTCAATTGCCCTCTTTATTACAATTCTAGAGACAGATTGATCGTGATAATTCAAGGGTGGTGCCGGAATAGCTTGGCGCCTTAGGGCGCCAAGCTATTTCGGCACCACCCTTGAACTATCATGTTTGATCCGTATCTTGCTGTGGTGCATCGGGGCTGAATGAGTTAATCTAGTCAGTGACGCTGTTTACTGAGGGAAACTATCCCTTCTTTTATTCAGTTTCGAGTTTACATGGTTGTCCCCCGTTTGCTGCTTGCCTGATGATGCCTCTTGGTAGGAGTAGGAGTAGGACCGAACGCTTGATCACCATGATATAAACACCAGACCTGGCCTTATGATTTTGATGCTGTTTCTGTCCGTCTGGGACACCACAGAGAAGTTTACCCAAATTTTCGGCCCATGGCATTCCCAATGGTGTGCTGTGTGTGTGTGTGTGTGTGTGTGTGTGTGTGTGTGTGTGTGTGTGTGTGTGTGTGTGTGTGTGTGTGTGTGTGTGTGTGTGTGTGTGTGTGTGCGTGTGTGCGTGTGTGCGTGCGTGCGTGTGTGTGTGTGTGTGTGTGTGTGTGTGTGTGTTCAAATTTGATGTTAGTACAAGGTCAGCCCAAAGTCAACACGACGTGTTGTTTTATTGTTATATCCATAGAAGATTACAAAGAGAAGTGCTGCCGGGACCTTACAATAAGTGTTGTTATATCCCACTTGTGTTATATCCATCCTTATAACACGCGAAGTCGGCTGTACAACAACCGTTATAGTTCAAGAGGATTACCAGGCTAGCTTGGAGCCTGTGTGTGTCAAGCTATTCCGGCACTACTCTTGAGATATCACGGTCAAATTAATTTCATGCTATAGTTCATCAAGGCTTAAAGCGATATCCAACACGTGTATCAGAACTTAAAGGGGTATCCAGCACATGTACCACAAGGAAATGGCCTTGGGTCTGAAACCTAATTTTTGATCAATGTCAGTGTCATGGTAACTTTTCAGTTGTTCAGGCCACCGAGTCAGTTTGACTGTATTGCATGTATATGTAAACTTGGAAAAACAGAATAATATTGGGGTGGGTGGTTAATATAAAAAATGAAGAAAATAGTTTTAAGTGCATGTGCCTCAAAAGCAACATTTCTGAGATTGAGATGTATATATTACTTGGTGTACATGCCAATTTTGGAGGCATTCGGACCATATCTTGTTTGTTTTTCAGGGCTTCAGATGTGCATGATCCAAAACATAAATAGCATAGTGAACGCCACAACGACGCGCTACACATAACGGGCCAAAACATACAGACTCGGCGACATTCAACAGTGTCACTTTGGTCTGAGTTAACCCATTTAGCCCCGAGTCTCTACAGCAGGAGATGGATTGACCATGATGATTCAAGGGTAGTGCCAGATTAGTTTGGCGCCATCAGGCGCCAAGCTAATCTGACACTACCCTTGAATTATCATGTTCAATCCAGCTATTGCAGCTGATACATGGTCATTAGGCAAGACCTCCAAAATTTGAGAAATGGGACCTTGGGGCTGAAAGAGTTAATTAGTGTGTAGGGATTACACTGGTGACATTTTGAATGGTGTTCAGGTGGGAAAGTTTCTCTCACAGGTCATGGTATACATTACAAATGGCAGGCAAGGCAGTAACAGGACTAGTGTTTTTATAAAAAAAATAATATCTTCTGCCTTCTTTGAAATTGTGGACAGGGATGTTGGAATTTGCTTAAATTTCTTGATAGATAATAAGAGACATAATTTATTTGCTGCTTTGATTCATACCAGCTTGGCTTTACCAGCGGATTATTTTTGAGTTGCCGTGCGGATGGTGATTTGACAATTGGTGTGTACAGTACCAATAATCACTTACGGCCACATACATAATCTCTCTTGGCTTGACTTCGCGAACGAAGATTTTATAGGAGTTGCCCACGACGTCTGCAGGCTTGTTCATGGCTGCGGAGGCCAATCCGGGACAGGCAAGTTCGACCGCAGTGGCTGCAGGGGAAGGTATGGCCAGGGTTCTGAGTTGCGGCATCTCTGTTTTTTCTCCTGAGCCGCTTGTCCTTAAGGCTAGCTCTGCGAGAGTCCTCAAAGGAGACAGCTGCCTTGTAAATGGTGGAGCGCCAGGTGTCACGGTCCACAGCAAGCGAGGACCACTGGTGGTGGTCGATTTGGCAGGCACTAAGTGACTTCTTGAGACAGTCTTTGTATCTCTTCTTTGGTGCCCCTCTGTCACGGTGTCCAGTAGCAAGCTCGCCGAACAGGGTGATCTTTGGTAGGCGATGATCCTCCATCCTGGAGACATGCCCCGCCCAGCGGAGCTGTGTCCGCAGCAGCAAGGCCTCGATGCTCACAGTTTCAGCCTGTTCGAGGACCTCGACGTTGGTGACGTAGTCACTCCAGTGAATGCCCAGGATGGTACTCAGGCAGCGCTGGTGGAAACGTTCGAGGAGTCGTAGTTGGCTGCGGTAGAGGGCCCAGGACTCGGAACCATACAGCAGGGTGGTGAGGACCACAGCTCTGTACACGCTGATCTTGGTGCCTGTTTTCAGCTGTTGATTGTGCCACACCCGCTTGAAAAGTCGCCCGAAAGCGCTGTTCGCTTTTGCCAGCCTGCTGTCAAGCTCCCTGTCCAGCTTGACGTCCGACGTGATAATGCAGCCAAGGTAAGTAAACTGGTGCACTGACTTTAGTTCAGACTCGCCAATGGTGATGTGAGGAGGGCGATACACTGTCTTGGGTGCCGGCTGATGGAGGACCTGTCTTTTTCAGACTGACCTCGAGTCCAAAGAGCTGGGCATCGTCTGCGAAGCAGGACGTGATGCGCTGCAGGGCTCTCTCTGTGTGTGCAACGAGGGCAGCGTCATCAGCAAAAAGCAGCTCACGAATCAGTTGGTCTAGGGTTTTCGTGTGGGCCTGCAGTCGTCTGAGGTTGAACAGGCTGCCATCGAGACGATACCTGATGTACACTGCATCGTCATCATCGAGGTCTACTGTGGCCTGCTTCAACATCATGCTAAAAAAGATGGTGAAGAGGGTCGGTGCCAGCACGCAGCCCTGCTTTACGCCGTTGAGAATAGGGAATGGTTCTGAGAGAACATTGTTGAGTCTGATTTGGCCTTGCTGGTCCTCGTGTAGCTGGACAATCATGCTGAGGAACTTTAGGGGACAGCTAAGTCGCTCCAGGATCTGCCACATGCCTTGCATGCTCACAGTGTCGAACGCTTTTGTTAGGTCGACAAACGTTACGTACAGCCCTTTGTTCTGCTCGCGGCACTTCTCCTGAAGCTGTCTCAGCACAAAGACCATATCGGTGGTGCTCCTGTTTGCTCTGAAGCCACACTGGCCCTCTGGGAGTTGGTCTTCAGCGATGGCAGGTACCAGCCGATTCAGGAGTACAGTTGGATCATACCGCCTGGCCGGACAGTAACAAATGTCACATTACAAAACGCGTAGTAATTTTATGTAAAGGTACGTTTCCATAGGCACGAATCCGATACGAATACGATCCGAAACCGATGCGATGATGCAATCTTCCTTAAATTTTTTTTTTTTGTTGGAATACTGATGCGAATTCGTTTATCGCATCGGATATATGGAAGCACACACATGAAAAGGACGTGCCTGATTTTTTTTTTTCTGTTTTGGACTCGCTTTGGATTCGGATGCGGGTCGGTTTTTGTATCGGATTCGTGTTTGAGCTGTGAATGTCCTTTTTGGTTAGTTAACACAACCTCTGTAACCTTTGTAATAAATATTACATAGTTCTCAATTCAGAACATCAGATCTGACAAAGCACATGCGACCAGTTGTACGCTATTCAACACAGTGCAGAGTGAATGTGAATGGACAAAGCTCAGAAGAGATCAAAGGAAGTATGACCACTGTGCGGACGATACTTTAGCACACCCAACCGCTGACGATGATGTACGTTGTTGTAGTTTGCGAGAGTCATTCATGGGGAGACAACTGCTCCAAGACCCGTGGAAATTGCGGCGGTGACGGTTCTTGTGACGTCCTGACAGGAGAGTGTAACAGTAACAATCGGGAATTCCCCAGTGCGCAAAGGCCATCGGGCCGACGTCCGCCGCCGTTGGACCGCGCACTGTTGTCACTGTTGTCACTGTTGTGTGCGGGCCAACGGCTGCCGACGTCGGCCCGATGTCCTTTAGCGCACTGGGGCCTGTGTCAACGGCTGGGTCGGTGAAGGCTGTCTTCAGAAATGTAGACATGGTCTACAATCACACATTGACTATGTCACAGTCTGTCCACGATTGTGTGTGTGTGTGTGTGTGTGTGTGTGTGTGTGTGTGTGTGTGTGTGTGTGTGTGTGTGTGTGTGAGTGTGTGTGTCGTGCCCGCGCTTGCGTGTGTATATTCAGTTACCGCGAGTTTGATGTCAGCCGTACAAGCTTCACCCTAAGTCAGCACGGTAAATGTATAGTGTATATTACACGCTCCAAATAAGGGTGGATTGTTCAACTGTTTCTAACGTTGTTATTCTCTTTACGTGGTTGCTGGTGCGCGCGTGCCTGTGAGTTTGTTTGTTTGTGTGCATGTGTGTCTATGCGTAGGCCTACGTGCGTGTGTGTTTACGTATGTATCTACGTTAAGATTGTGCGTGCCTGCACGTATGCGCACATGTGTGTATGCATGTGTGTGTACGTTTCAGCTAGTGCGCGCATGTGTGTATGCATGTATGTGCGTATTTCTGCTAGTGAGCGCATGTGCGTCTGTTTGAGTATGTATACAGTAACGTCAGACATGAGTGGAAACAACGACACATAGGCAATAGATTTCCCTCCCCCCCCCCCCCCCCCCCCCATAACCCGCCCGTCAGGCCCGTCCATTATCACTTCGGTGCCGTGGACGTTAAACACTGAACTAACCAAACAGCGAGAGTCTAGTGTCGGCGCCTCACTGGGCGCGAGTTGTCTTCTGGGTCTGTCCGCTGTCGTGGTGACATCGCTAATAATACGTTAGCATCCACTGCTCCCAAGGTCACCCGTCGTTCACAAAATTTGATTGTAGAATATATCGGCCTTTTCTGGTCAGATATGGAACTGCAGCTGAACAAAAGTGGTTAATACGATAGGTTGGTAATCTTCGTGAAGAATGTGCCAGTCTTTAGTGTCATGAGTTCGACACCTAAACCATTTATTGTCAGAATAACTTGACGCCAGTAGGCGCCACGATATTCCGACACAACCCTTGAAATATCATGGTCGATCTGTCTTCAGAACTGTGAGGTAGACCTCAGAGAACCCAAATTTGATAATTTTGTCCTTATAGTTTGGCTGTACAGGCGATGTATATGGATAGAATACATATTCAATAAGCAACTGAGCTTGTAGAATGTGCAGGATTCTAATTTATGTAACTTGGTACCTGTCGAGGTCGACTTATGCTAGATGCTAAAGCACACATTCTCTTCAGAGAGCTGTTATATAGAAAGTGACTAATCCAAACGAGTATAGCTCGAACGAAATTGTCTCATAACTCTATCATTCTCCAGCATTCAACAGCTTTATGACGTGGACGTCGAAAATATTATCATCTTAGATATAGCAGCATAAACACATAATCAGGGGCGAACAGGGAGGTGTGTGTGTGTGTGGTGGGGGGGGGGGGGGGGGGGGGGGGGAGGTCTTTTTGGGGCAGTTCGGACCCATCTCTTCCCGACTCCCCAACCCCCTCCCCCTACCCCACCCTTACCCCGCTTTGCTATATTTTGGCGGTGTAAAGATGCAAAAGGCTTACACACGCTTGCCCTCCCCCCCCCCCCCCACACCTCTGCCCCAGTGTTTGATTTTGAGTGACTCTAGTCGACTTTCTTTTATCTTTTATTTGTTAAATCGTTGGCACTTTTTGTCGCGATGATTCTGCTACTGACAGCTAAAAGGGCTAAGAACTACTCGCTATGTGCAAAATTCCGATTGATTGCTTTAGTTAACTCATTCTACCCCAACACCGAAATCCCCAAATGTTGCTGTTGTCCTCTAAAGACTGCTTTGCAGTGCAGGACACAGATCGACCATGACAGTTCTAGGGTGATGCCAGAATAGCTTGGCGCCGATAGGCGCCAAGCTATTCTGACATCACCCTTGAACTATCATGGTCCATCCATATGAGCTGCGCAGAATTTCTTCTCTCAGACCGTATCTCACAGAAAGTACGGCGTCAAGACTTGTAAATGCATTCATTACTTATAGGCTCGATTATTGCAATTCTGTACTGGCAGGTTTACCGCCAGATCAGATTTCACGCTTGCAGATGATTCAAAACAGTGCGGCGCGTCTCATCTTTAAGAAACGAAAGAGAGACCACGTTACGCCTCTACTGAAACAGCTGCACTGGCTGCCCGTCAAATTTCCGTTGCCAGTACAAAATTGCAATTTTCGCCTATCGGCATTTTGACGGATCTCTCCCGCCGTACCTCTCTGCCAAGCTGTCTGCCTATCAGCCATCACGCACCCTCCGTTCCTCCAGTGAAAAGCTGTTAAAAATCCCGAAGCTGAACATGAAAACTGTCGGGGAGCGTTCTTTCACCTTTTTCGCCCCAAGTGTGTGGAACTCGCTGCCAACGGAAATGCGGAATCTGCCCACATTGTCACAGTTCAAGGCTCACTTAAAGACTTTTCTTTTTTTGTCGGGCATTTAACACTTAGCTCATCTTTAGCTAACTGTTGACTGACTACCACCTATTCTGATCCCAGAGGAAGTGAATGTAAGGTGTGGGGAAAGGATGGGGTAATTTAAAGTAGTGTATAATTGTGCGTGTGTGTCTGAGAGAGAAAGGGTGTGCTGTTGTGCATGAGCAGTGAGTCCAGTGTTTTCCTGGAGAACGGCGCTATACAAGAACTATGTATTATTATTATTAGCCATATCTTGCTGTGGTGTGTCTGGGGTAGAATGAGTTAATGTACATTTTCAGAGAAGTAGCTCGATGAGACGCGCAGAGTGACATAGTTTTATAATTGATGTTTATGCTAAAAATTACACATTACTCTGTTAAAGTAAGTTACAGGAAATCGATTAATGAAAACAAATCAGTAAATTGACGTAATAACTGCTCCACTCGTAGATTCGCGACATCCTTTAAAATTCATGAAATGACTGGTCTGTAGGGCTGGCACGTAATTTGAAAAGAAAACAATATTTGAGTATTTGCCGTATTTATCTAACATAACATTGATACAAGTCATGCCATAGACCCATTGTGCGGTCTGCTTTACACTTTACAATAAACGATGACTGAAAGAAAGGACCCGAATCCATAGTATCAAAGCTCTTCTTTTATTTGTTTGTACTTGCTTCATTTTGCTGGCAAAAATATTACACATCACCTTGCTATAAGCCCCGCGAAAATGTTAGAAAACTGAAACACAAGAAGTGTTTTCATGAAAACAACCGTTGCGCTTCAATTGTCTGGGTTTTTTTGTGGGGAGGGGTAGGGGTTGGGGGCTGGTGGTGCGGCAGGAGGGGGTGGGGAGAATGGAGGGGGCAGGGAAGGGGCTACCACAGATACATTTAGTGAAAACTTGACTTCCTGAGGCTGACTATTTGATAGCTGCTGACCGCAACGTGTTTCTGAAATCGGTGTTAAATCACCGCCAGAAAGCCCGAACTGTCTGATAAACAGACTGAAGGTGGTATGAGCAAGAGGCCACAATTACCTCTACACACACACGCACGCAATTGCCTCTACACACACACACACACACACACACACACACACACACACACACACACACACACATTCAATTGCCTCTATACACACACGCATTTGCCTCTATACACACACACACACACACACACACACACACACACACACACACACACACGCAATTGTCTCTACACACACACGCAATTGTCTCTACACACACACGCAATTGTCTCTACACACACACGCAATTGCCTCTACACACACACACGCAATTGCCTCTACACACACACACACGCAATTGCCTCTACACACACACACACGCAATTGCCTCTACACACACACACACGCAATTGCCTCTACACACACACACACGCAATTGCGGGGGCTCATGAGGATCTACGCCTCTTGCAGTTAACGTATTGTCGTTTTCTCTGGAGTGAAGAGATTGGTGCGCACACTGGGCTCTTACCACATGGAAAAATGTATCTACGCGGTGAGAGACGGAGTACTTCCTTGTATATGGCCACGCATTCTTTGCCCAGTCATGCAAGGAAGAGGGAAATGTATCAACAGCTGTAATGTGTGTTTTTGTGCCTGGTGGCGCCGATACAAATTTTAATGTATATATTGTGCGCGTACGTGGTGTACTCGCGCTTAACTCATTCTACCCCAGACACACCAAAGTAAGATAAGGATCGACCATGATAGTTCAAGGGTGATGCCAAAATAGGCTTGGTGCCAATAGGCGCCAAGCTATTCTGGCATCACCCTTGAACTATCATGGTCGATCTGTGTCCTGCACTGTAATGCAGTCTTCAGAGGACAACGTCAAAATTTAAGGATTTCGGTGATGGGGTAGAATGAGTTAAGTGCTTGTGTGTGTGTGTGTGTGTGTGTGTGTGTGTGTGTGTGTGTGTGTGTGTGTGTGTGTGTGTGTGTGTGTGTGTGTGTGTGTGTGCGAAACATTATCCTTCAAAGAACAGTATTTACACTACGGATTCTTCAAACAACCTCGTAATTTAAACCACACAAAGCGATTTGTAATCTTAGTTGCAAGAATTGTTTGTTTTTTATCATTCGCGACCATAATATGTGGCTTTCTCGCCAAAAAATTAAAGGTGTTCACTTATAGATTTTTTTTTAATACGCATGTCTATCCCCCTATCAACCTCCCCTCCCCCTCCCCCCACCTATCGCCCCACCCTCCACCCTCTTCTCCTTTGATCACAGGATCTTGTTGCAGTATGATCATCAGTGTCATCTAATTCCAAAAGCTTACGTTATTCCAACCCAACCCCCGCCCCCCCCCCCCCCCACACACACACACACACACGCACGGA
>BTPG01000003.1:250087832-250095332 GCA_036245525.1 Semisulcospira habei | reverse complement strand
GAAGGGTTTACTCCCCCACATTTGGCCGTTGGATCCAACCTGATCTCCTCGGTCCTCTAGCCGTTGGCTGTCAGAAACAGCTCATCCGCCTAGTGGTGCAACGTGAACACCACCCCCTCACGTGGTTTAGCCCACCAGCTGAGGTGGTTTGCCAGGGTGTGGCGCTTGGAGCCAGCACGTGAGAGATTAAGGAGATGGATGAGGACCAGTGATGCCCGTCCGTCCTATGTAGGACGCAGCTGCCGAACAGCAAAGGTGCTACCTCTATCCAGAGCCCCCTACACCCCCTAGGCAGAGGTAGGGGTAAAGTATTGTTCCTTGAGGGCCGTTCGCGTTCTTGCTGTGGCACAAATTTGGTGGTTAGATACTGCGGTGTCATGTTATTTAATATCTTGTGCATGAGGATGCATTTGTTGAAATTAAGTTGTTGACGCAGGCCGAGAATGTTTAGATGTCTAAATTTGTCTATGGTAGGAATGGGCCGCGTATCTATCATTTTGACAGCTCTTTTATATATAGAGTTTAACCTGTTCATGTGAACATCACTACAACCGTCCCACACTGTGGAAACATAATCAACGTGAGACTTGATATGGGCATGAAAAAAAAAAAAACAGTTTACGATTATGTGTATCCGTTACTTGTCTAAGCTGGGACAACAGGAAAGTGTTTTTAGCAATGGTTTTACAGACTGTATTTATATGCGTCTCCCAACATATTTGTTCGTCAACGTGTATTCCCAAGAATTTACGCTCTGTGACGTGTTCTATCGGTTTAGCGTTCAGTTGTAAATGTAACGGCTGTGGTCGGCGTTGGTGTTTTTGTCGTGTAGTGATTAAAATACTCTTTGTTTTTCCTGGATGAAGAACCATATGATTCTCTCTACACCAGTCGGAAACCTCGCTGAGACTACTTTGTAAGCTAATGTTAATGTCAGCTGTTTTTTACCCGAAACATGGAGGCTCGTATCGTCCACAAACAGGTTGCAATTAACATCAGTGTTAGTAATATGCAAAGGCAAATCATTAATGAATATTATAAATAGAAGAGTTTTCACGATCGACCGCTGGGGGACACCGTAGTTAACTTGTCCTTGTTTATAGTATTTTCCATGAGTATATACCTTTTGTTTTCTGTCTTTTAGGTATGATCTAAAAAATGCTATGGCAGTTTCACTTATATGGTATGCTGCTAGCTTCTTTAAGAGAATGTCATGGTCGACAAGATCAAATGCTTTTTGTAGGTCTAAGAAAACAGCTCCAGACATCAGGTTTTTATTTATTGATTCCAGCCAGCTGTCTACAATGTGTGCCAGTGCTGACTGACATGAGTGTTTCGGTCTAAAGCCGGACTGATGAATATTTATGAAATTGCCCTTTTCTAAAAAATCGAGGAGGTGTTTTTGTATGTGTTTTTCAAGGGGCTTTGACAGGACCGACAAAAGTGAGATAGGACGGTAGTTATTGACATCTTCAAGATCTTTTGATTTAGGGATTGGAATTACCTTGGCCTCTTTGAAAATAGTTGGAAACGTGCTGTGTTTTATACAGAGGTTAAAGATATAAGTGAGTGCCTCTACCGTATATGGTAGTGACATTTTCAGAATTTTGTTGTCTATACCATCCATCCCGGTGGACTTTTTGTTCGGCAAGCTAGAGATGAATTTGCCGACTTCAGCGACGGTAATATCAGGAATGATGAATGTCTGCAGTTTATTTTTGGCCTCACAGTATTTTTTCCAGTACACTAGGAACTTGGTACTCTGCGTTACTACTTGCAGCTGACTGAGCAAGTGTTTCAGCTGTTGATAGGAAGTGCTTATTTAATATATCAGCTGACAAATGGTATGGTATTTCAGGGGCTGATTTACCCTTTGTTATAACGTTCAAGGCTTTCCACACCGATGCTGTATCTTTTTTGTCCCTAATCATTTCCTGGAAGAACAGGTTTTTTGACGCTCTCACTAAGTATTTAACACGATTTCGTTGTTTCTTATATTCATCAAACTGTTTTTCTTTCTTAAGTTTGTCTCTAAATGACATGGCCTGTTTGACATCTACTGTTAACCAGGGTGGCGGGGGTAGAGTGCTTAACTCGTTTTTCTCGTATGGGCGCATGCTTATTTAGGACTCCAAGGAATAGATCCATCCAGTACGACAGGGCACTGTCAGGAGAAGTGTGGTTATACACGTCCCTGAAAGGAGTATTGCGCAGATCCCGCATAAAATCGCCGTTATTAAATGTTTTGAAAGAACGATATTTAATTGTTTATGTCTCTTTTTGTTCTCTTTGTCTAGTTTCATGGAGACTGTGCAACATACTGGGTTATGGTCACTGACAGCTAAGGAGGGAACATGTACATTTGATATTTTATCATCATTTGTCACATAAATATGATCAATCAGGGTTGAAGATGTACATGTGGTTCTAGTGGGGGTTTTAATTAACTGTTCTAAACCGAATAGTGCTGTTGTTGACGCCCATGCAGCATTGGGCCCTTTAGATTTAGAAAGATCAATATTAAAATCGCCCAAAAGAACAACGTCAGCTTTATTTTGATGTACGCTATCCATCATTGCTACGAAGTCATCATACCAGTCCCAGCTGGCTGCGGGATTTCTATAAATAAAGCCAATGAGGACGGGGGGTGATTTAGATGTCTTCACTTCTACCCACAAGCTTTCCACTTGAGTTGACTCTAAGTCTTGCCGCCGTTTGACGTTACCAAGTATTGAATTATGTATATACACAGCCAGTCCAGTGTGTTGTGGGCTTGAGGCATCTCTGCGGAATACTGAGAAATTTGGGACAGAAATGGAGTTATCCCTTATTGAAATTTTAAGCCTCGACTCGGACACACCAAAAATATGAAAATGTAAGGGCGTGTTTAGGAACACGGATAAATCGGGCACCTTGTTAACTAGATGGTATATGTTAAGATGGCCAATTCTCAGTTCGACTGTTCGTTTCGGAACAGTATTTAGATTACGATTTTGCATGTCGGTAACAACGCAAATGTAACGAAAAATATAATACAAAATTAATATAGTCACAAAAAATAATCCAACAAATAAAAAATAAAAATCAACTAATATCAATATCTATAGAATGCTTTAAATAAGCTCAATAAAAAAAATACACGGCAAAGAAACACAATGTTTATCACGCGCTTAGTCTAAGTTCAGCAGAATGTTTACGGTTTTCTTGCTTTGTTATGTCAACAAAAAATAACAAAGTCAGCAACTATAAAAGAAAACAAATGAAAAATGACTTGTCAAGGAACTATGCACGTGCACCTGCGACAAAGTTCATAATATACAAAGCTAATTTGACGACTAAAAATTAAGAAGAAAGAAAAACAAACAAATTTAAAGTCTAAGAAAATGGTACAACTATAATATTTTTAAAAATCGCTAAGTAAAAAAAGTATATTTAAATCGGGAAATGATAATAGCAGATTGGAAATTATTGTCAATAATTGGTCCACAAAACGCGCACAGTGGGACTTTATCAAAGAAGGTCGAAATGGCTATCACGCGTGTCCTAGTTTCCGGCGCGTGGCCTGAACTTTTGAAGAAGCGAAAACAAGGCGGCACAGTCACTCTCACTAAGCTGCGGCACTCCAGGGGGTGGGGGCGGCGGGGGATAGGGGAAAGTTGGGGGTTTGGGGTACGGGTAGGGGTACACAGGTCGACCGCCTGCCATGTAGGAAGGGGTGCCCATGAGTGTTGATGTGCGATCATAACCGGGCTGCTGTGGCTTGTGTTCTGGAGCAGCCCCGGCCTTTGATCCATCACCATACGCAAACGGCGCTGGTGTACGGTCAGCATGGTTCGGATCGTGCTGACTAGAGTCTTTTGCAAAAGCCTGCTCTTGGTGGAATCTGGGCGCCATTCTGAAGACTTTCGTCACGGCCTGATCCTCGCGGAATCGGGGCGCCAAGCTTAAACTGGCTGCGTGCTGATGGCGCCGACTGTCTCTAGGGCCGGGATGCCCGTTTTTACCGCCATGCCCGGGTACATTTAGCTGTCCGTGGCGGTGTGGGTTTTGGTGTCTAGCCTCAGTGGGGCGGGTTACGATGTTGGAGGTACGGCCAGAGTATGCCCGCTTGATGTTTACAGCGAGAGCACTGGTGCCCCGCTTGTTCGGATGGATGGCGTCTCTAAACCACCCGCTCTTTACCTCGCCGGTCCTTGTGTAGAACACTTGGTCGTTGTCAATAAAGTTTACCTTCAGCGAGTGGCACACCTCCCTGAGACAAAGGTTGGTGTCTGTGACGCATGGATCCGGCTGCTGACGTTCGTTGATCGTGGGCAGGATGGATGAGATGAAAATTTCTGCCTTGGGGAAGACTCGTCTGGCAGCAGAAATCACATCCTTCCAGCCCTTCTTGCCGATGACGAACCCACGCTTACAGTCATTGATGCCGACATGCATGACGACTGTGGTGATTGCATTCGTGGGGTCGGCATCCTGAAGGTGCTGGAGGATGCCGGCTCTGTCGAGGCCTGACACTGACACAACCTGCGCTTTGTCTGTGCCAGTGACAGACATCAGGTCTCCATGAAGGCCACGTAGTATCGAATCGCCGAGAAGTAGCGTCTGGGTGCCGGGCTTTGGGTTTTGGAGTGCAGAAAGGTCGGTGGCTTTGTCGGTATCTGAAGATGGTTGTTTTGGTGCCGGCTCTTCGCGCTCGGGGTTTAGCGGAGATGCACGCGGGGGCTCAGAAGTTGTCGTTGAGGTTGGCGACTTTTCCAGCGCTTGCTTAGGCCGAGTGTTGGACGGGGGTGACGGGTTCTTCTTGCCGCTTTTCCTGTCGCTTCTCTGGCCATCCTTCTCCCCCTCCAGCTGGGTGATCCGCTCACGCAGGTGTCTAATCTCCGTGTGCAGCGAATCCACCTCGATGTTGTACGAGTGGCGGATCTCCCCAACGGCGGATCGGAGAGCCGATATCTCCGCCATCAGGCGCTCAACTGCCAGGGGGTCAGGGTTGCGTACTACCGGGCAGACTGTCTGGCACGCAGACTCAGTGGACACTGCAGCAACAGGAGCAGATGGATGAGTGCCAGCCCCGCCGGCGTCTGTTGTACTGGCAGCGGGAACATTGCTGTCATGGTCGCTGGTGGCGATGTTGGTACCAGTGCTGCGGGTGTTAAACGTATTGGCAGCACCAGCACTGTTGACGCTGTTGCTGATGGTGACGTTGGTGCTAGTGCTGCCCACGTCAAAGGCATTGGCAGCACAAACACTGTTGACGCTGTCGCTGATGGTGGTGCCAGTGCTGCCGATGTCAGACATATTGGCAGCACTAGCACTGTTGACGCTGTCGGTGATGGTGGTGCCAGTGCTGCCGATGTCAGACTATTGGCAGCACGAGCACTGTTGACGGTGACGCTGATGGTGGTGCCAGTGCTGCCGACGTCAGACGTATTGGCAGCACCAGCACTGTTGTCGCGGTCGCTGATGGTGGTGCCAGTGCTGCCGATGTCAGACGTATTGACAGCACCAGCACTGTTGACGCTGTCGCAGATGGTGGTGCCAGTGTTGCCGATGTCAGACGTATCGGCAGCACCAGCACTGTTGACGATGTCGCTGATGGTGGTGCCAGTGCTGCCGATGTCAGACGTATCGGCAGCACAAGCACTGTTGACGCTGTCGCTGATGGTGGTGCCAGTGCTGCCGATGTCAGAAGTATCGGTAGCACAAGCACTGTTGACGCTGTCGCTGATGGTGGTGCCAGTGCTGCCGATGTCAGACGTATTGGCAGCACAAGCACTGTTGACGCTGTCGCTGATGGTGGTGCCAGTGCTGCCGAAGTCAGACGTATTGGCAGCACAAGCACTGTTGACGTTGTCGCTGATGGTGGTGCCAGTGCTGCCGATGTCAGACGTATTGGCAGCAATAGCACTGTTGTCGCTGTCGCTGATGGTGGTGCCAGTGCTGCCGATGTCAGACGTATCGGCAGCACTGTTGACGTTGTCGCTGATGGTGGTGCCAGTGCTGCCGATGTCAGACGTATTGGCAGCAATAGCACTGTTGACGCTGTCGCTGATGGTGGTGCCAGTGCTGCCGATGTCAGACGTATCGGCAGCACAAACACTGTTGACCCTGTCGCTGATGGTGGTGCCAGTGCTGCCGATGTCAGAAGTATCGGCAGCACAAGCACTGTTGACGCTGTTGCTGATGGTGGTGCCAGTGCTGCCGATGTCAGACGTACTGGCAGCACAAGCACTTTTGACGCTGTCGCTGATGGTGATGCCAGTGCTGCCGATGTCAGACGTATTGGCAGCACTAGCACTGTTGACGCTGTCGCTGATGGTGGTGCCAGTGCTGCCGATGTCAGACGTATTGGCAGCACTGTTGACGCTGTCGCTGATGGTGGTGCCAGTGCTGCCGATGTCAGACGTATTGGCAGCACCAGCACTGTTGACGCTGTCGCTGATGGTGGTGGCAGTGCTGCCGATGTCAGACGTATTGGCAGCACTGTTGACGCTGTCGCTGATGGTGGTGCCAGTGCTGCCGATGTCAGACGTATTGGCAGCACCAGCACTGTTGACGCTGTCGCTGATGGTGGTGGCAGTGCTGCCGATGTCAGACGTATTGGCAGCACTGTTGACGCTGTCGCTGATGGTGGTGCCAGTGCTGCCGATGTCAGACGTATTGGCAGCATCAGCACTGTTGACGCTGTCGCTGATGGTGGTGCCAGTGCTGCCGATGTCAGACGTATTGGCAGCAGTAGCACTGTTGACGCTGTCGCTGATGGTGGTGCCAGTGCTGCCGATGTCAGACGTATTGGCAGCACCAGCACTGTTGACGCTGTCGCTGATGGTGGTGCCAGTGCTGCCGATGTCAGATGTATTGGCAGCACCAGCACTGTTGACGCTGTCGCTGATGGTGGTACCAGTGCTGCCGATGTCAGACGTATTGGCAGCACCAGTTGTGATGAATGGAAACCAGAGTACGTCTTATCTCTTCTACGTTTGTCTGTGCGAAGCCTAGCTTGGACCGTGTGGTCGGGCCCATCTTGCCATCACTCTAGCTGACACCACACAAAGACTAATCGCCTACAGACAACGCACAGGTTAGCACACACCTGGCCTGACAATACACGGTCGGTCACGGGTGGCAAAACCTGGTGTAAGGAGGGGGTCTGAAGATGCAAGTTGTATTATCTGAAGGCGCACCGGTGAGGCGCAGTTGAATGTTTACGGATTTTCGTTGGTATAAATGAAAAGATATTCAGTGGTCGACAATGATTTGCACTGAGTTGTCTTCGGCGACCAATTTTGACAAACCCAGGGCTCCACGAGAGTTTAAACTCTTATTTCTGCTATCTCTGCTTTTATGTTTGACAGATATAAAAGCGGTCAGATGATGAGGTCAGACCCCTGACCCCTGGGCCAGGCATCTGCGCTGGTGTGTTTACACAGTGTTGGGACTATGATGACAGGCGTAGCCAGGTAAACACTGGAGGCCATATGAGTCACCGCACACGTGTAC
>BTPG01000003.1:250040332-250085332 GCA_036245525.1 Semisulcospira habei | reverse complement strand
CTACAGAACTGTATTCACACCCTCGGTTCCAACGACCCAAACCCAGTGTGGTGGGTGGACATGGGACAGGACTACACTGTCTACTTCATCAGAATCTTCGCTCGTGGCGGAGGTGAGTACAGTGATCATAATAACTCAGTACTCTGTCAGGGTTGTGTTGTTTGTGGGTTTTCAGTGTCTGCATGTTGTTGCATGTCGGTCTGTTAGTACATCTTCTTGCAAGGGGTGTTAGTCTGTTAGCTCATCAGTTTGTCATGTGTCTTTATCGCTTAACCCATTCATTCCTGACACACTACAGGTGAAGATGGGTCGACCATGATAATTCAAGGGTAGTGCCAGATTAGCTTGGCGCCTGTCGGCGCCAAGCTAATCTGGCACTACCCTTGAATTATCATGGTCGGTCCATCTCGTGCAACTGGTGCATAGTCATTAGATGACACCTGCAAAATTTAGCAAATACGGCTGTCGGGCTGAATGAGTTAAACAGACAAATATGCAAGGAATACCGGCCGACCCTAATCAGGTTTGCTACATATGTTTGTGTGCCGTGATTGTAGTTCTTTAGTGGGATACGATTATCCTAGTATCAAGGTTTTGTCACAGAACAGCTTTTGAATTTCACATAGTACACAATTTCCCCCTTAGTTGAAATTTCAATTTTTCTGCATTTAGTCAAAGGGTGCCTTGTCGTATGCGGCCATGTGTTTGCAAACCGTTATGAGTACTCCATGCATACAACACCCACGTTTTCAAGAACTATGTTACCACATTCTTTTTCATTTTAATGTAGCTGATATAACTATTCATACATATACATATTTATTGGTGAATCTGTGCCTACAAGTACCTCGTAAAAGCGGCACATTTGTAAATTAAAATTGAACTATATATTTCACATGTTTTGCCGTCTGAAAGAGTTATGTTTCTTGTATATATATTTCTGTTTTATGACTTGAAAGCAACACGGCGCCTAAGTGTCAGTTGTAACAATGTACTGAATAAAATAAAGGTGTTAGTGGGAGTCGTATTAGCTCTGATTATGAAATTAATTTTTCTTTTCACTGGCTTGGGTACGTTTTTAAGTCCCTTTTTTCATTGAAGGGACATTTTTGCATGGGTCGCATTGGAAGAGAATTCAATAACATGTCCATGATGGCAACGGTGGGCACGCCGAACACTCTAACAACTGAAGCAACAAGATAAAAGTTAGGTCATGTTTAGTTACGCTAACCTTGCTGCTGAACGTACATTTGACGTGAAGCGCCTTATGTTTTTGGGTGTGTCTGTGTGTGTATGTATGTAAACACAAGAATCTCCGAAATTTAATAATAATAATAAATAATAATTCACGGTATTTATAAGGCGCTTATCTTATAATAATTATTACTCTAAGCGCGCACTCACAACTCGCGCACGCATGCGCACGCTTTTGAAAATGCCTCACGTACCACAAAAACATTACGACAGTCAGCTTAGGGTGGGAAGTGTGGTGATATAGTGCTAGAACTGTTGAAAGAAGTGAGTTTTGAGGGCAGACTGGAAGAAGGAGAGAGAGAGTCTGACGGAGAGAGAGTGGGAGAGTGTTCCAGGTGAATGGACCGTAGACGGAGAAGAAGCGGAGGCCAAAAGTGCTGAGTTTGGTGCGGGAGATGTGGAGGCGGAGTGGGTCGGAGGCAGAGCTGAGGGAGCGGGAAGGAATGTAGGGGTGAAGTAAGTTGGAGAGATAGGTAGGAGCGTAGTTGTTAAGGGATTTGTAGCAGAGACATAATTTTGTATTGGATGTGTTGGGGGATGGGGAACCAGTGAAGGAGTTTGAGCAGGGGATTGACGTGGTCGGATTTTTTTTTCTTCTGAGGACGAGGCGGGCAGCATTGTTCTGGACGCGCTGGAAAGTGAAAGTGGTGGAGTGAGGGAGGCCGGAAAGGAGAGAGTTGCAACAATCAATGAGAGATAAGATGAGAGAGACAGCAAGTTTGGTGGCAGCTTCGGTGGTGAGGTATTGTTTGATCTGACTGATGCGACGGAGGTGGAAATAGCATGCTTGGGCCGTGGCGAAGACGAAGCTGGTCATGGAAAGAGAGGAATCGATGATAACGCTGAGGTTATTGGGCGAGTCAGAGAGGGAGATGGGGTGCTGTCAAGTTGAAGGTGGAGCGAGGGAGGGAGCTTGGAAAGTTTCTGGCGAGTGCCTACCAGCACGTCGTTTAGTTTAAGCTTGTTTGCTGTCATCCAGTTTTTCACGTCTTAGTAGCAGTCAGCCGTGCGAGTCAGTAGTGACAGAGTGTTGTCGAGTTTGTCTTTGTCAAGCAGTTGTGAGTCGTCAGGGTAGAGGTGGTGGTGTATGTGATGAGACTGGATGAAGATCGACAGGGGAGAGGTCTAGAGTATGAAAAGGACCGTGCCCAGGACGGACCCTTGTGGAACTCTGCAGGAGAGCCTGACTTGGTTTTATTAGATGCCGTCGAGGGTAACGGACGGCTGTCTGTCGGAGAGGTAGGAGAGAAACCAGGAGTGAGCAGAGTCAGTGATGCCGAAGGAGTGGTGAAGGCGGTGGAGGAGGATAGATTAGCCTAAGAAGGGAGATGTTGCCTGGGTCAGCGGAGAGGAGCAGATCGTTTAGGATAATGTAGAAGGACTGTTTCAGTGCTGCGATGTTTGCGATAGGCAGACTGGAAGGAACTGTGGAGGTTGGTGTCAACGAGTTGAAGATTAAGCTGGTTGAGAACAACCTTCTCAAGAAGCTTGGACAGGAAAGAGAGATTGTAGAGTGGGCGATAGTTCTTGAGTTCGTTTGAGTCGAGGTTGAGTTTTCTGAGGAGAGGACGGACGATGGCGGACTTGAAGATATCGGGGACGGAGCCATTCTCTAAAGATGTGTTAATGATGTAGGTAATGAAGGGCAGAAGTTTTGGAAGGCCGTCCCGGTAGAGAGAAGCTGGAATGGGGTCCAGTTCGCAGGTTTTGAGAGGCAAGTACTTTATGGTCTTGAGGACTTCATCCTGAAAAACGGGGTGGAAGGACGAGACGGGAGTGCCTAAAAAAAGGGGGGGGGGGGGGGTCCGGAGGGCAAGGCGGAGAAAGCAGAGTATCGAGTGTGTTGCGCTGAGTTTGGATTTTGTCGAAAAGAAAATAGGTGGAAAAAGCGGATGGGAGTTCTTCTTTGCTGTGTGTGTTGGGGAGAGGAGAGTCTTTATAATTTTGCCCAGAAGTGTGTTCATGATAGCATAGAGGGTTTTGGAAGAAGTGGATTCAGGATTTAGTTTTGAAGGTGTTTACGTTTGGAGTCGGATATCATTCTGCACACTTTGGATCTGGTGGTTTGGAACATCTGTCTGTGAACGGTAAGGTCGGATGAGCGCCAGCGGCGTTTCGTTCGTCGGCGCTCACACTTGGCCTCAGCTATGTCAACAGTGAGCTAGGGGGGAGGTGGCTAAAACAGCCTCCGAGCATATTGAAGTTAAATGTTCCATTGAAGACATCGGTTGACCCAGATTAGAGTCAGTAATTAGTATCATATTTACTTTAAATTTCGAATATATCTAGTGTGGAGAATGACATTGAATGAGTTCGTTAGCGAGCGTTGCACCTTTTTTAACTTTTTCAGTAAACATTAATTCTCTTTAGACCCTCCCCCCTCCCTCCACCCCCCCCCCTACACCCCCCCCCCCCCCCGGAAGAAAAAAGAAAAAAAAAGACAAACACCACTCAGACTCTGCAGCAATACTCTAGATATGACGTAATTCTCTCTCTCTCTCTCTCTCTCTCTCTCTCTCTCTCTCTCTCTCTCTCTCTTTTCGCTTCTCCAAAAGTTCAGGCCACGCGCCGGAAACTAGGACACGCGTCCCTAGGTGATAGCCATTTGGACATTCTTTGATAAAGTCCCACTGTGCGCGTTTTGTGGACCAATTATTGACAGTAATTCCCAGTCTGCTATTATCATTTCCCGATTTAAATATACTTTTTCACTTACCGTTTTAAATTTTTTTTATTATAGTTGTACCATTTTCTTAGACTTTAAATTTGTTTGTTTTCTTTCTTCTTATTTTTTAGTCGTCAAAATAGCTTTGTGTATTATGAACCTTGTCACAGGTGAATGTGCATAGTTCCTTGACAAGTCATTTTTCATTTGCTTTCTTTTATAGTTGCTGACTTTGTTATTTTTTGTTGACATAACCAAGCAAGAAAACAGTAAACATTCTGCTAAACTTAGACTAAGCGCGTGATAAACATTTCGATTCTTCGCCGTGTATTGTTTTATTGAGCTTTTTTTTTAAAGTATTGTATAGATATTGATATTAGTTGATTTTTTATTTTTTTATTTTTATTTTATTTTTGGGGATTATCTTTTGGTGACCATATTTGTATTATATCTCTCGCTACATTTGCGTTTTTACTGAACGACAAAAATCGTAATCTAAATACTGTTCCGAAGCGAACAGACGAACTGAGAATTGGCCATCTTAACATATACCATCTAGTTAGCAAGGTGCCCGATTTATCTGTGTTCCCAAACACTCCCTTACATTTTCATATGTTTGGTGTGTCCGAGTCAAGGCTTAAAAGTTCAATAAGGGATAACTCCATTTCTGTCCCAAAATTCTCAGTACTCCGCAGAGATGCCTCAAGCCCTCAACACACTGGACTAGCTGTATATATACATAATTCAATACTTGGTAACGTCAAACGGCGATAAGACTTAGAGTCAGCTCAAGTGGAAAGCTTGTGGGTAGAAGTGAAGACATCTAAATCACCCCCCGTCCTCATTGGCTTTATTTATAGAAATCCCGCAGCCAACTGGGACTGGTATGATAACTTCGCAGCAATGATGGATAGCGTAAATCAAAATAAAGCTGACGTTGTTCTTTTGTGCGATTTTAATATTGATCTTTCTAAATCTAAAGGGTCCAATGCTGCATGGGCGTCAACAACAGCACTATTCGGTTTAGAACAGTTAATTAAAACCCCCACTAGAACCACATGTACATCTGCAACCCTGATTGATCATATTTATGTGACAAATGATGATAAAATATCAAATGTACATGTTCCCTCCTTAGCTGTCAGTGACCATAACCCAGTATGTTGTACAGTCTCCACGAAACTAGACAAAGAGAACAAAAAGAGGCATAAAACAAATCTCGTTCTTTCAAAACATTTAATAGTGGCGACTTTCTGCAGGATCTGAGCAGTACTCCTTTCAGTGACATGTATAACCACACTTCTCCTGACAGCGCCCTGTCGTACTGGATGGATCTATTCCTTAGGGTCCTAAATAAGCATGCGCCTATTCGAGAAAAACGAGTTAAGCACTCTACCCTGCCACCCTGGTTAACAGTAGATGGCAAACAGGGGATGTCATTTAGAGACAAACTTAAAAAAGAAAAACAGTTTGATGAATATAAGAAACAACGAAATCGTGTTAAATACTTAGTGAGAGTGTCAACAAAACTGTTCTTCCAGGAAATGATTAGGGGCAAAAAAAGATACAGCATCGGTGTGGAAAGCCCTGAACGTAATAACAAAGGGTAAATCAGCCCCTGAAATACCACCCCATTTGTCAGCTGATATATTAAATAACCACTTCCTATCGACAGCTGAAACACTTGCACAGTCAGCTGCAAGTAGTAACGCAGAGTACCAAGTTCCTAGTGTACTGGAAAAATACTGTGAGGCCAAAAATATACTGCAGACATTCATCATTCCTGATATTACCATCGCTGAAGTCGGCAAAGTTATCTCTAGCATGCCGAACAAAAAGTCCACCGGGATGGATGGTATAGACAACAAAACTTTGACAATGTCACTACCATATACGGTAAAGGCACTCACTTATATTTTTAACCTCTGTATAAAACACAGCACGTTTCCAAATATTTTTAAAGAGGCCAAGGTAATTTCAATCCCTAAATCAAAAGATCTTAAAGATGTCAATAACTACCGTTCTATCTCACTTTTGTCGGCCCTGTCAAAGCCCCTTGTAAAACACATACAAAAACACCTCCTCAATGTTTTAGAAAAGGGCAATTTTATAAATATTCATCAGTCCGCCTTTAGACCAAAACACTCATGTCAGTTAGCACTCAGACACATTGTAGACAGCTGGCTGGAATCAATAAATAAAAACCTGATGTCTGGAGCTGTTTTCTTAGACCTACAAAAAGCATTCGATCTTGTCGACCATGACATTCTCTTAAAGAAACTAGCAGCATACCCTATAAGGGAAACTGCCATAGCATTCTTTATATCATACCTAAAAGACAGAAAACAAAAGGTAAAACATACTCTGAACAAAGACAAGTTAACTACGGTGTACCCCAGGGGTCGATCTTGGGACCTCTTCTATTTATAATATTTATTAATGATTTGCCTTTGCATATTACTAACACTGATGTCAATTGCAACCTGTTAACGGACGATACGAGCCTCCATGTTTCGGGTAAAAAAACAGCTGACATTAACCTTAGCTTACAAAGTAGTCTCAGCGAGGTTTCCGACTGGTGTAGAGAGAATCATATGGTTCTTCATCCAGGAAAAAAAAAAAAAAGAAGAGTATTTTAATCACTACACGATAAAAACACCAACGCCGACCACAGCCGTTACATTTACAACTGAAGGCTAAACCAATAGAACAAGTCACAGACAGTAAATTCTTGACGAACAATTATGTTGGGAGACGCATATAAATACAGTCTGTAAAACCATTGCTAAAACACTTTCCTGTTGTCCCAGCTTAGACAAGTAACGGATACACATACTCGTAAAATGTTTTTTCATGCCCATATCAAGTCTCACGTTGATTATGTCTCCACAGTGCGGGACGGTTGTAGTGATGTTCACATGAACAGGTTAAACTCTATAAATAAAAGAGCTGTCAAAATGATAGATACGCGGCCCATTCCTATAACAGACAAATTTAGACATCTACACATACTCGGCCTGCGTCAACAACTTAATTTCAACAAATGCATCCTCATGCACAAGATATAAAATAACATGACACTGCAGTATCTAACCACCAAATTTATGCCACAGCAAGAACGCGAACTGACCTCAAGGAACAATATTTTACCCCTACCTCTGCCTAGAAATGACATCTTTAAAACTAGTTTATCCTTTTCTGGACCGTTTGTATGGAACACTATTCCTGCACATTTGAAGACTATAGCCTCACTTGGAATCTTTAAAACGAAACTTTTCGATTACCTGATGAGCCAAACATAACAACACTGGGCATTTAAACAAACCCTGATGGTTAATGCTTTCATGTAATGTATGCATTTATTTACATTGTTTGTGTGTGTGTGTGTGTGTGTGTGTGTGTGTGTGTGTGTGTGTGTGTGTGTGTGTGTGTGTGTGTGTGTGTGTGTGTGTGTGTGTGAGTACACCAAATCACTCAAATGGGTTACTTTCTTTACCATCTTTATGCAAAATGGGTGTGTGTAAAATTCTGGGTGACCAAGTCAGACACCCATTTTTTTTCTGAGGGTTGTTTCTGTATTATCTTTCATTCAAAAGTCAGAAAAAAATATCAAAATACGATGTCCCCATTTTGACAGATTTACTTCATGGTTGTGTTTCGGCGATGCCCTGGGCCTGTGTATTGACACGGAAGCGGCCGGAGTGTTTTCAGATCAATTTGATGATCGCTTATTGGTTAGCCCAACACCAATGAACGGAGTTGTTTCCCTTGCTTAAACGTCTTTCGTCTGCAACCGTGACCGGCCATTCTTTCGCGTTTGCAGAGGTACTTTATGCAATATTTCTTAGTTAAGAGCACGCCCAAATGTACTTGTTCAGTGCAGTTATTTAACTGAGAGATGCCTCCAATCCCCGATGCCCGTTTGGCCTAGAAAAATAAGGCGTCTGCTTCAGCCGTGGCTCGGTCCGTGTCTTCCTCTCTCTGACCGTTGAGTCTTGTAGTAAATGATAATAGAACCCCACGATTTTAACAAAAGCTTTCTTCTTCAATGAAAGGAATTCGTTCAATAACCCCATTACAAGATCAATCTGCCACGCGATTTTGTTTCTTCTTTTTTTTTTCCTGACATGTGTTAACTTGCCACATGCATGCACAGTATCAGTTGACTTTAAAAAAAAAAAAAAAAAATGGCGCCAGATTTCAATCCTCGTTCGCAAAACTGCCTCGCGACTCGAAGAACAAACGTCCACAAACAGGTCTTTCGGAATGTGCAACTGAAGTGTCGCTTTTTACTGTATTGCCAGTTTTTAGTTCTCAGGGTCACCCTGGTCAGCCCCACAGGGTGGGTTTTTCTCTCTATTCTGGGGCATGTGTTTCTGTCTACCCTTTGTCCATTCACCTGTATTTGCCTTTTAAAAACTCTCCCTACTGTCTGCACTGCCTGTAGCTCTTGGTATTGGATGTGTGTTGCTAAATGGTCTTAGCTTTATTTAGGCCCCATGTGTTAGGTTTATTTAACTCATTCTACCCCAGACACCACGGCAGGATAAGGATCGACCATGATAGTTCAAGGGTGATGCCAGAATAGCTTGGCGCCTACGGGCGCCAAGCTATTCTGGCATCTCCCTTGAACTATCATGGTCGATCTGTGCCCTGCACTGCAATGCAGTCTTGAGAGGACAGGTGCACAATTTAAGGATTTTTGGTGTTGGGGTAGAATGAGTTAACGTATTTGACCGGCAGGCGACATACATGGCAATGTTCTGTTTAGGTGTTTTTTTTTTTCACAAGCAGTGCAGGCACGTCCTGAGAAAGCCTTGTTGCTGTCGGGACGTTAAGCAATGTACAATCAATCTGATTCAAAATGTCAGTTGGTTTACATGGTTGTATTGGACATGTTCAGTCGCAGCAACACCGTTTTGGTCACACCAGCTCAGGACTTTCTGCACACACCCAGCGCCGGATGGCAGCAGGATGTCCAAACCCATCGGGATCTATGCTGCAGAATCATGGCCCCCCAGCCTCTGCCACAGAGGGTGCGTCTGGTAGGAGGGTGCATGGACGGCAGCGGAATGCTCCCAATTACAAACTGGTAAGTAAAGTGATTCTATGATCATCTTCATTTTATTGGCTGGCGTGCGTGCGAAGCAAACAGCAGACATTGAAAGGAGGATACAAGCCACTGAAATGCGATGTTTTCGAAGACTGCTTGGCACTTCATACAAAGATCACATCACGAACGAGAAAGTGGGAAGCATACTCAGGCAAGCCATTGGGCCGTATGAAGACCTATTAGCCATCAAAAACGCAAACTGAAGTGGTATGGGCATGTCACGCGTTCAACAGGGCTTGCCAAAACAATCCTGCAAGACACTGTGCAAGGAGGATGAAGGAGCGGAAGGCAGAGGAAAAGATGGTAGGACAATATCTCAGAGAGGACAGGACTGAAGCTGGGCGATACGATGAGAATGGCAGAGAACAGAAAGCAATGGAGGGAGCTGGTTGCCAAGTCATCAGTGGTGCCCCAACGGTCGGCAAGACTACGGAATATAGATTGATAGATAGATATAGATAGATAGATAGATATAGATAGATAGATATAGATAGATAGATATAGATAGATAGATATAGATAGATAGATATAGATAGATAGATAGATATAGATAGATAGATATAGGTGGGTGGGTGGGTGGGTGGGTGGGCGCGCGGGCGGGCGGACGGACGGACGGATGGGCGGGCGGGCGGGCGGGCGGGCGGGCGGGCGGGCAGGCAGGCAGGCAGGCAGGCAGGCAGGCAGACAGACAGACAGAGAGACAGATAGATAGATAGATAGATAGATAGATAGATAGATAGATAGATAGATAGATAGATAGATAGATAGATAGATAGATAGATAGATAGATAGATAGATAGATAGATAGATAGATAGATAGATAGATAGATAGATAGATAGATAGATAGATAGATAGATAGATAGATAGATAGATAGATAGATAAATGACAGTTGGAGTGTACACAGTCGTAAAATTAAACCTAGATGACTGCCACGTATGAGGATGCAATACCATTTGTAGCGCACAGACAGAGATAATGCTTTACATGAGCCTCTGTGACTGAAGGAGCACATGAAACTCTATGCCTGAGGGACTGAGGTGGGCCCCAGTTCACCAATGATTGAACACTTTTCCAACGCTGGGGTTGACCAGCAGTCAGCGGTTTATTGCTGACAGTTAAGTCCGACCCATCTGTGTCCTTTGGCAACAATGGACCCCTCGACAATAAAAGTTGTTCTTCTTCTTGTTCTTGCCAGATGGCTGCCTCAGTGTGAGGATGCAATGCGAATTGTTCCGCACAGCAACAGCCACTGATTTACATGAGCCCATGTGAGTGCGGGGCACATGGCACTCTATGTCTGGGTGATGTACTGTGACAGGCGCAGGTCAGGAGTACCAATTGAGGATATTTGACTATAGGCCCACGACCATTTTAGGCTCACCCACAGATCCCGTGAGATAATTGTGAAATACACCGTACAAGAAAAGAAGAACCATCGAATATAAAACACAACTTCCACAAATAACCATAAATAAAATTGGAGGGGGGGGGGTCAGGGCTGACGGGGGGAGGTAGTCCTTGGATCCGCCACTGAAGATAGTGTATACAGTTTCGTGCTTGTGACAAGCTGCACCAAGAAGTAGAAAGACTGTGCCGTTGTGAATGGTGTATAATCGGGTGCAGCTCCTATTCTGTACATTGTGGGTGGGATTTTCTAGGGCTGTGATTAGTGCTTCCACTAGGGACTCGTTTAACATGTGTTGTGTTCAATGCGTACACTATTGCTTGTAGGTCTCTCTAACTGTCTCTCCACCTCCACCCTTACTACTCAGCTCCCACACGCACACTCACACGCTTGCGCTCTGGCTACCGTACACACGCACAAACACACACACACACACACACACACAACACACACAGACACACACAGACACACGCACGCATACACACACACACACACACACACACAACACAAAAACAGACACACGCACGCACGCACGCAGACACACACACACACACACACACACACGAGCGCATGCACGCACACGTGCACACACACATTATTGTAAGAACAATATTAATAATGGACGTATCGAGAAGTGTTTAACCATTGTTGCGTGAAGCAGGACGCTTTCACTTCAGCTTAGTTATAAAGTCTGAATGTCGTCAGTTTACACAGATTTCTCCTCGTCAGCTCCGTTGTATGCAGAACACTTAAATGATTCAGCCCGACGGCCGTATTTCCCAAATTTTGCAGGCGTCATCTAACGAATATGCACCAGTTGCAGGCGATGGATTGACCATGATAATTTAAGGGTAGTGCCAGATTAGCTTGGCGCCGACGGTCGCCATCCTAATTTGACACTACCTTTGAATTATCATGGTCTGCTGTTCTAGTGCGTCCGGGCTGACTGGGTTAAGACAACCTTTGTAATAATTATGACATTCAGAACATCAGATAGACCAGATATGATTCTTCCGACTACTCGTACACTGCGGAACAAGGGCAGGTCCAGGTTTAACCCTTTTAGCCCCAAGGTCCCGTTTCTCAAATTGTGGAGGTGTTGCCTGATGACTATGTACCTGTTGTAGGAGAGGGATTAACCATGATAATTTAAGGGTAGTGCCAAATTAGCTTGGCGCCTGTCGGCGCCAAGCTAATCTGGCACTACCCTTGAATTATATGGTCAATCCATCTCCTGCTGTAGGGACTCGGGGCTAAATGTGTTAAACAGGAGATCTGACCACTGCACACCAAACCAAGCACCCCAAACCACTCACATTGTACTTTGCTGTAGTTTGCGAGAGCGGTTCATGGGAGACAACTGCTCCAGGACCTGTGGGAAGTGCGGCGGTGACGGTTCTTGTGCCGTCCTGACTGGAGGGTGCAACAGTGTATGGACGACTGGGCGGGGGCAGGCTGTCTTCAGAAATGTAAGTTTTCTACGCTGTGGTCCAAAATCACACACTACTACACACGCACTAGTCGAGTACAGTAAGCTTGATGGTTGTTACGAATGTGGTTGTGTTATCCCGTGAGAGCATACATGTGTTTATCGTAGGAAACGATCCAATATTTTTTTTGGGGAGCTATCATGGTTATGATTCACGTATCTTTTTAGTAACTTTTTCTTTTGGTCGCGCAGAGCGGAATTCACTTCGTTATGATACGTTAAATTTAGTTCAGAACGTTCTAGAAAGGTCGCACTGTCTAGTGACCTCGTATGTGTGACGTCTAGTAGCTGGCAACAGTTCGTAACATTTCGCTACATTTTGTTTTTCAGTGCGCGTGAATTGAGCAGCCTTTATTTTGTTTTGGGAATGTTCTCGTACCTTCTAGAGCTATCATAGAACGTGGTGATAGGGCTACCGTACTTTTACGTGTCTTCATTATACATTAGGATTTAGAGCTGAAGTGAGCAGCCGAGTTTTTGTAGCCTATTTTAGTGATTCCAGAAGATTCTTATTTATGAGTTTCAGTTGCGTATTTCGTTCCGATTGGTTGCATTGTATGATTTCCGTAGACGATTCTGGAATTTGGTAGTAAATATAAGGAGGGCGTTAGGAAAGCGTGTTGGTACATTGTCTTGCTTTGTCAATTGTAGAGCGGACACGCAGTTTATTGGGAGAGACGCTGTGTATGAGAAACTTTGTGTCGCAGAGTGGACATTGCAGAAGAGACTTTGTATCAGTAGTTTGTGCATTTGGAATTGCACTGTGTGGATATCGCATCGCTGAATTAAATATTGTTGGAACTGTTACTCCAGTATTGTCTACATCCTTAAGCCACGTGTGACGGATTGCAGCTGAACGGGGTTTATTTTAAAGAACCTTACGTGCGTGCGTCTGGTGTGTTTATCATACTAAGACTACAACTCCACCACGTAACATTTTGGCACCTCCGAGGGGACCTATTCAGTTGATTCAGTGGAAAGGGTAGCAGGAGAAAACAGCCAGCAGTGAAAAGCGGAGATGACGACATCGGAAATGGAGACATTCCTGAAAATTGGAAAGGAATGTGGACTCGAAGGAGCTCAACTCCTCGAGTTTGTAAAGGAGAGAGAGGAGAAAGAAGAAAAGAAACGAGAGAAATAAGAAAAAGAGAGACTGGAGAGAGAAGAGAAATAAGAAAAGAAACGACAGAAAGAAGAAAAGGAGAGACTGGAAAGAGAAGAAAGAGCCAAAGAACGAGAAATCAGGAAACTCGAAATCCAAGCAGAAGAAGCAGAGAAACAGCGAAGAGAAGCAGAGAAACAGCGAAGAGAGGCAGAGAAACAACGAGAAGAGGAGCGAGAAGAGGCGGAGAGGCAGCGTCAACACGAAATTCATCTAAAGCAGATGGAGATTGAGGCACAGAGCCAGGGGGTTTCTGAAGCAACAGTATTAGCCAGCAGAGAACAAACAGCCCGTGCCCCAAAACTTCCACCTTTCATTGAAAATTCAGATAAGATGGACGCTTATCTGGAGCGATTCGAGCGCTTCGCAAATAGCAACAATTGGAAACAAGAGACTTGGGCTATTAAACTGAGCGCACTTCTAACTGGCAAAGCGCATGAATTTTACATTCGCTTACCAAGAGAGGAAGCCGAAGATTATACGCAGTTAAAAGCCGCCCTGTTGAGACAGTACGACTTCACTGAAGAGGGTTACAGGCGACGATTTCGGAACTGCAAGCCTGAAGAAGGAGAAACACCCGGCCTATTAATTGAAAGAATCAGAAGCTACCTGGAGAAACGGATAGAGCTGGCTGGCCTAAACACAGAGTACCAAGACCTGTGCGACCTCATCATCAAAGAACAAGTTTTCAGCGCATGTTCTAAGGACCTGGCCGCCCACCTCAGAGAGCAAAACGACCAGTCACTAAAGGCCCTGGCCGACTTCGCTCAAAGATACCTTGACGCCCACAACATGAAGTTCGGGTCCAGTAAGCCACAGCGTGTGTCTGCACCAGCAGAGGAAATCCACAATGTCAGAGACACCCCGAGATACAAGCCGGTGGAGAACCTGACATGTTTTCTCTGTGGAAAGAAAAGTCACAAGGCGATACGGTGTCCTTCTAAAGACATTCCCCGAGGCGACAACATCAGAAGATCCAACCAAGATCGTGGGATAGCAGGCAGAAGCAGTACCACGTCTCAACAGAGAGCTGCCGCTGTATTAGCAAATGATGTGACGTCATCCAATGACTTTGAGTCTAGAGAAACGCGAGTGACACCAGAGCTAATTGAATCTTTCAAAAGGAATGGACGCATCCCAGTAGGAGATGGGGCTACATTTTTACCAGTCTCAAACATCGCGCTGCCTGAGAATGAAGTGCCGATCATGCCGGTGGTGTCAGGATTCGTCGGCGACACACCAGTGAGAGTGTTGAGAGACACTGGTTGTAGCTGCATCATCGTGAGAGAGGACCTAGTAGCTGAAGACCAGACGCTACAGGAGTGGACCACCCTCATTTTGGCTGACGGAACTGTAAGGATTATCCCCCTTGCCAAAGTCAGTGTCGACACCCCATATTTGACAGGAGAGGTGAAGGCGTTGTGCGTGAAGACACCAGTCTACGACCTCATCATCGGAAACATTGATGGTGCCAGAAACGCAGACGATCCAGATCCAGAGTGGAGACCTGAAACATGTGCTGTTACCACGAGAAGTCAAGCAAAGAAGAGTCACCAGGCCATCCCTCTAAAAGTGGCGGACAACACGGAAGCAGCAGTGGTGAATAAAGAAAGGCTGGTGGAGCTAAGAGAGAGCCGACACCACGCTTGACAAGTTCCGAGGTCAAACCGAGCCTGTGACGCGAAAGGGAATAAAGATAACCTTCGAGAACAGAAAAGATATCCTGTACCGGATATTCGACAGCAATGGAGATAAACCTGTGCGTCAAGTAGTAGTTCCTGAACCTTTGAGAATGCAGGTGATTAAATTGGCACATGATTCCATATTGGGAGGACATTTGGGAATCAACAAGACGCTCGATAGAATCCGAGCCGTCTTCTACTGGCCTGATATGGTAGGCGACGTCACTCGATTCTGCAGATCGTTGCGACATATGCCAGAAGACAATCTCCAAGGGAAAGGTGCCCAAGGTTCCTCTAGAGACAATGCCATTGATCGATATGCCTTTCAAGCGGGTAGCTGTTGACCTTGTGGGGCCAATATCTCCTCCGAGTGAAGATGGTCATCGATACATTTTGACCCTGGTGGACTACGCTACACGTTATCCTGAAGCCATACCATTGAAAAAGATCGACACTCCAACAGTAGCAGAGGCGCTCGTCGACATGTTCAGCCGTTTATGAGTTCCTGAAGAGATCCTGAGTGACCTAGGAACTCAGTTCGTCTCAGACTGCATGGAGGAAGTTAACCGGCTATTGAGCATCCGACACCTTACTACCACCCCTTATCACCCCATGTGTAATGAGCTGGTTGAAAAGTTTAATGGAACTTTGAAGGCTATGTTGAAGAAACTGTGCGCTGAGCAGCCAAGATTGTGGCATAGATATATCAATGCCTTGCTCTTCGCATACCGTGAAGTTCCCCAGGATTCGACAGGGTTTTCCCCTTTTGAATTACTGTACGGTAGGACTGTGAGGGGGCCTATGAACATCCTCAAAGAGCTGTGGACCAAGGATATCGACGCACCTGAGATGAAAATCAGCTACCAGTACGTCTTCGACCTGAGAGAGAAGCTGGAAGATACCCTCAGGATGGCTCGAGAAGAAATAGGGAAGGCGCAGAACAAGGGGAAGCATTACTATGATCGTAAGGCAAAACCTCGACGATTCCAGCCAGTTGACCAAGTATTGGTTCTTCTTCCTACCGACAATAACAAACTTCTGATGCAGTGGAAGGGACCATACGTTGTCGACACGGTGGTTGGCATCAACGACTACAGAGTCAAGGTCAACAACAAGGTGAAAACGTACCATGCTAATTTGCTGAAGAAGTATATTGAGAGAGGTCGTCAAGACAAAACAAAATGGCCGCATCGATACGTCTTGCTGATGACGAAAGACTAGACGACGAAAACCTATTTGACCTTAAGGAACTCCGACACAAGGAGGATGTAGAAGATATCCAGTTCGGTCAGAATCTGACCCAAACTCAACGAGAAGAACTGAGCGTCCTGACTTGAGAGTTCAAGCATCGGTTTACACCTGACCCAGGAACAACATACACCATGCAGCTCGAGGTTAATCTAGCACCCGACAATCCGGTTCGCGACGAGTCGTGTCGTCTGTTTCGCTACACGAGTAAAGGACCGAGAAAGAATGTTCGAGCAACGCCGGACGTGAGAGTCGACAAGGATTCCAGAACGCCAGTTGTTATCGCAAAGGAACAAGAGAGATCCAATTTGGTGTGTATGAACTGTGACACTTTTCCTAAGCCGACAGTGTTTGACCCAGGACCAATAACTGTGTGAACTGTGTACTGTACCCCATGATTTGATGATATCCAGAAGTGCACTTTGACATTGATTTTAGTTCAATCGAGGATTCACAGAACTTTGAAGCGGGCTACCTGAGCAGAGCAGTTTAGATGAACATTTCTGTGTCCAGAACATTTTGAAGAAACATTTTGATGCTCAGGAAGGTTTACAAGACTGTGAGACGATTATTTTGATTTCATTTTTATGTGAAATTTTTATTATTTGTGGTTTTGTGCAAGTTAATACGACCACAACCGTATTTTGAAGTTTGAGAAGAAATTTGTGTAGAATTTCATTCTAAATGGGGGGTAATGTTACGATTGTGGTTGTGTTATCCCGTGAGAGCATACATGTGTTTATCGTAGGAAACGATCCGATATTTTTTTTGGTTTAAGCTATCATGGTTATGATTCACGTATCTTTTTAGTAACTTTTTCTTTTGGTCGCGCAGAGCGGAATTCACTTCGTTATGATACGTTAAATTTAGTTCAGATCGTTCTAGAAAGGTCGCACTGTCTAGTGACCTCGTATGTGTGACGTCTAGTAGCTGGCAACAGTTCGTAACATTTCGCTACATTTTGTTTTTCAGTGCGCGTGAATTGAGCAGCCTTTATTTTGTTTTGGGAATGTTCTCGTACCTCCTAGAGCGATCATAGAACGCGGTGATCGGGCTACCATACCTTTATGTGTCTTCATTATACATTAGGATTTAGAGCTGAAGTGAGCAGCCGAGTTTTTGTAGCCTATTTTAGTGATTCCACAAGATTCTTATTTATGAGTTTCAGTTGCGTATTTCGTTCCGATTGGTTGCATTGTATGATTTCCGTTGACGATTCTGGAATTTGGTAGTATATATAAGGAGGGCGTTAGGAAAGCGTGTTGGTACATTGTCTTGCTTTGTCAGTTGTAGAGACACGCAGTTTATTGGGAGAGACGCTGTGTATGAGAAACTTTGTGTCGCAGTGTGGACATTGCAGAAGAGACTTTGTATCAGTAGTTTGTGCATTTGGAATTGCACTGTGTGGATATCGCATCGCTGAATTAAATATTGTTGGAACTGTTACTCCAGTATTGTCTACATCCTTAAGCCACGTGTGACGGATTGCTGCTGAACGAGGTTTATTTTAAAGAACCTTACGTGCGTGCGTCTGGTGTGTTTATCATACTACAACTACAACTCCACCACGTAACAGTAGTAATACTCTTTACCCCAATTCAACATGTTTTATATTAAATGGTCAAAACAAGGGTGAAAGCTTTTACGTGCTTCTGAACTTTCCATTTACTGTGTGTGTCTTTTTACTTGTGTGTGTGTGTGTGTCTGTGTGTGTGTGTGTGTGTGTGTGTGTGTGTGTGTGTGTGTGTGTGTGTGTGTGTGTGTGTGTGTGGTGTGTGTGTGTGTGTGCGCGCGCGCGCGTGTGTGTGTTTTAGGAGGGCGCTTGTGCGCGCATGTTTGTAAACAGTAACGTCAGTCGCGAGGGGAGTAATCGAGAGTGTAGTGGGCCCTGTTGTCGGCGCCGTGCTGGGTGCGAGTTTCTTCTGGATCTGTCCGCTAATCATACGGTGAGCGTCCTCTTCTCCCAAAGTCACCTGTTGATTACACAGATAATTATACTAATGGTCAAATTTAAGGGTCACTTTTTATCGCAGGCGCACCGACAACACCACACAAATAATTTAACAATAATTGGAGTCAGTACTTTGCTAATTTATTCAGTAACAATTGCATTTAAGTTTTAGTAAAGCAAGCAATTGTAACAACAGACGAACGTTAGAATGTTCACCCACTCCTCATTTAAAAAGTCACACAAGACTGGTCCAGTCAGTAGCGAGTGTACCCACCGTTTGCAGCCAAGCATTCAATGCAGTGTTGACGCATGGAGTTCAGCGGGATTCGGGTAAAAATCTGTGTGACCGCTTCCTACTCTTGATGCAGGAACTGAGTCAGCTGGGGGACGCCTTGAGGTGAGGGGTGGTTGCTGACTACACTTTGCCCCAGCACGTCCCAGAGGCGTTCGATGGGACCCAGATCAGGTGAACGACCTCGCCACGCCATCCTCATGATGCCCCGTTGCTCAAGGTACTCAACCACCACACGGGCGCTATGAGGTTGAGCGTTGTTGTCCTGCAGAACAGCATGGTTGCTTATGGCTTGGAGAGCTGGCTGGATGAGGGGCTGCACAATCTCGTCCCGATATCGCAGTCCCGTCAGGGTGCCTCGGGTGCCTTTCCTGCTGAAACCTGCCCAAAACATGAATGAGCCTCCTCCGTAGCGATCCACATCGGACGCATCCATCTGTGAATCGCTCACCCTGGCGTCTCCAGACCCTCACCCTGCCGTCGTTGAAGGACACAGTGAACCGTGACACATCAGTAAACAGAACCTGAGTCCACTGGAGTCTATTCCACAACACATGTTGACGACACTAGGCAACCCGGTCTCTGCGATGAGCTTAAGTGAGGGGTATTCTCACTGCTACTCTGCATTAAGTCAGGCCAATTTCGCGCAGACCTCTGCAGACTGTGCTTCTGCTGATGTTACGTTTGCAGCTTGCATCAGTTGACGTCGCAGAGTGGTTGACGTGACAGTTCGGTTGCGCAGAGCCGCCACACAGAGCTATCTGTCCACCCTTCTGCTGGTGTAGCGCGGGAGTCCTGAGCAGGGTCATCGTTCGTTCTGCCCTTCTAGTTTCTTGAAATCGTGCCAGAAGCCTCTGGATCACTGAATGGGACACCCCAAGACGTCTCCCAACTTCTCGTCCGGAAATTCCATCCTGCAGCCATGCTAGCGCCCGACCTTGATCTACTGGCGTTAGGCTTCGTCGTTGTGGCAGCGTTCGGAAAGTGACAATTATGCCGCTACTGTACCGGTATTTTCAGCCAAACAGAAGTGGTCAGTGCCTTTGGTACGCTTGCCAATATCGCACAGCTTTTCACATAAACTGACGATGTTTCACGTTCATTTGACACTTTCGTGGAAATTGATGAATTGTCTATTTTTCCCTGTACAGTGGACTGTCTAAGGCCAACGTTTTACCCGTTTGGATGGAAAGAACGTTGTATTTTATTATGTCGCACTTGCGACGATACACAATGACACAATAAGTGGGGTGGCCCTTAAGATAAGATTATTAGAATATTTCAAAAATGGTGTTGGATTAGCGTGGTGTCTGTAAGCGCCAAGTTATTCCGACAGCACCCTTAAAATATCACGGTGGATCTGTCTCCAGATATGTGAGTTGGACGTCAGAGATATTCTCCAAGATTTGATAATTTATTTCTCAAGGTTTAAGGAGTTAAGTTAAACATGTATGGTTGATATAGTTTGACTATACGGGCGAAGTATAGATGGAATGCAAATTCAAGATACTATAGAGTTTGTAGAATGTGATGGGATTTGGTGACAGTAGTTTATTTGACTTGGTACCTGACGAGGTGGACACACAGTGGATGCTAAAAGCACACATTCTCTTCGGAGCTGTAATTTAGAACTTTAATAATCCAAATAATTAATAACTCAAATACAATTGTTAATGAGTCGTATGACTACCATGCTTCAGCAGCTTTATGACGTAGAAATCATATACATAATCATCTGAAACTTATCAGCAGTATAAGACATAGATATTACATAATCATGGACAGATCTGGAGCTAGGAGAGGGTTTCATGGATTTCGAGTTCCCCCCCCCCCCCCCCATCCCCTCCTCCCCTCGTTCGCCGCCAAATGCTAAAACAAAGTGAAAATGTGCAAGAGGTATACACACGCTTGCCTCTACCACTCCAAGCTCTCCCCCCACCACCCCCTACTTCACACCCCCGCCTTACCCCGGTGGTTTGATTATTTGGCGACTGTCCACCCCCGCCCACCCCCTTCTTACGAGGTAACTGATCCGCTCCTGATAATTGTGTGAAATACACGTTTCTTTTACATATGTTGGCGGTCGCGTGCCAGTTTACGAAATGGCGTCACCACGGACATAAATATGCCAACCGTGCAAGGTATGTGTGTGTGTGTGTGTGTGTGTGTGTGTGCGTGTGTGCGTGCACAAAACCCCTGAAATGGGTGACTTTCTTTACCATCCGTATGGAAAATGGGTGTGTGTAAAATTCTGGGTGACCAATTCAGGCACCCATTTTTTTTTCTTCTGAGGGGTGTTTCTGCATTATCTTTCATTCAAAAGTCAGAAAAAAAATATCAAAATAGGATGTCCCATTTCTGCAGGTGTACCTAATGTTGTGTGTTTTAAACGCACTGGGCCAGTGTGTTACCACGGAAGCGAAGGTCTCTATGGTTCAACTTGATACCTGATTGGTTAGCTGCGCAGATGGTCGGCTGCGCAGTGACATAAACTGAGTTGTTTCCCCTTCTATTGTCTATCGTCCCGCCAACCGTTGTTCCATCAGGTACGATTGATTTTATGCAATATTTCTAAGTTAAGAGCACGCTCAAGTGTACTTCTTCAGCGCAGTTATTTAACTGAGATGCTCCCAATCCGATACAATTGCACAGTAGCCTATATGGACCCGTGTGGCCGAGAAAACTGAGACGTCTGCTACGATCCGCGTCTGCTGCTCAGTCAGTCTTGTAGTAACAGATAATAGAACCCCACGATTTTAACTATAGCTTTCTTCTTCAATGAAAGGAATTCGTTCAACAAAACCATTTCAAGGTCGATCTGTCACGCGATTGAGTTGCTTTTTATCTGACATGTGTGATTGTGATCGACACAATGTATGCATGCACCATAAACAAGATGGCGCCAGATTTCAGCATGTATTTGAATCCTCGTACGCAAAGCTACCCCTCGATTCGAAGAACAGACTTCCACCAACAGGTTTTTCGGATTGTGCAATTGAAGTGTCGCTTTCTTACTTTATTACCAGTTATTGTTCGTAGGGGCAGGGTGTACTGCAGTAATTATGTATATATATATCTGATCCAAAATGTCCATGGTATACAATGATTGCATTTGACATGTTTGCATTGCAGCACTGAATTGGCTACACTCAGCACTTTCTGCACACACCCAACGCCAGAAGGCACACACCCAGCGCCAGATGACAGCAGGATGTCCAAACCCATCGGGATCTATGGAAGTGGACAAGCACGCCACTTCCTGGCACATGACCAAGGCCCATGGCAAAATTAGTCAGCTGCAGCATGATGGCCCAGCGTCTGCAGCAGAGGGTGCGTCTGGTAGGAGGGTGCATAGACGACAGCGGAGTGCCCCCAATTACAAACTGGTGATTCTATGATCATCTTCATTTTATTGGCTCGCGTGCGAAGCAAAAGTGAGTTTATGTTCTGGGCCACTGGTCGTCTATCCGTCGTCCATGGTAAACGTTAACAGAGGCATTTTCTCGGAGACTATTCAAACCGCATTCATCAAGCTTGGCCCAATGATACTTTGTGGCAGGACCTTTGTAAGCATACCAATTTGAGTGACCTCTCTCAAAGGGTCACGCGGGGTTGACAGATGTGTGAAAACTGCTTACATTTTCAGAAAACATGGATTTTGCTGCTGCAAAAGCCAGACCTCGTCACCAAGGTCACACATATGTAAATCGGTCATACACAGGATTTCTCTTTATATTCTTGTGCAAGACCCCTTAAACCAAAGTTGGGCAGCTTTTGTCCTAATGCAGCTTTCTTTTTTTCTTTCCTTTTCCAGTTGACAAATGGAGCCTGGGATGGACCTGAGAATGAGAGTGCAAGCGCATCGCAATACAAGGACAGTGATGACGAGGAGTTTGTTCCTGGCTAGAGCTCACAGGATTCAGATGGTGTGTAGCCATCAATTTCTGGGGTCTCTGTCACAGACAGTATTGTATTGAATATGTTACGTATGTTAGATTTCAAAGTGGCTGTTCAGGGTGGGCAGGTGTCAGTGAAGCAAGTACAAGCAAGGTGCAGTGTGCGTTAGGGGTGAATTAGGGGGTGGCAATGACAATGTGGATAGGCAGAAGGAACATGACGTTGGGGGTGGGGAAAGAGCGCTTACCGAAGAAACGGGTGTGCACGTGTCGCAGAGAGGGAAAGGAAAGTACAAATGGGACAAGAAACATGCATGCAAATTTTGTGGCAAGCTTGTCTTGAAAATGAGCACGCACTTACACGATGTCCATGCAGATGAGGCAGACGTTGCTAAAATTTTGATGGTAAAAAAAGGGACTAAGCAGAAACGTCAAGCATGGATCAGAATACAAGATGAGGGTGATTACATGCATAACGTTACCGTTCTGGAAAAGAAATCAGGATGTTGATTCCTAAGTATCGCACGAAAACAAGTAAGGTAGACGACCTTCTCGCTTGTACCCATTGCAAAGGGCTCTATCAAAAAAAACAAAAAGCTGATCTCTGTACACTCAAAACGTTGCTGTCAGAAACAAGGAAGGTTTCAGTTCGCTAAGAGAGGTGCGGCTGCTCGATGTGGGAGGCTAATGCTTCCAATACCCTTAGAGGTTGACTTTTCCTTCTATCATAAGGTTTTAGATAGATAGAGAGATGATGAGATAAGCCGTCTCATCAGAACTGACCGCTTGCTTCTGGAGTATGGAAAGAGATTATTTGACCGCAGGGACATTGAAGAACACACGGCTGGGCAAATCAGCTCCAGGATACGGGAGTTAGGGAGACTATTAAAGATTTTTAGAGTGAGGTCAGAAATGAAATCGCAAGTTTAAATGCTGTGATCAATTCAGCTAGCTTTGATTATGTTGTACTGGCTGTAAAAGAGCTAGCAGAATTTGATGAGGACACACATCAGTTCAAAAAAGTCAATCTCGCAATGTGCATAGGCCATGCTTTGAAAACATATTCACAGATCAAACAGTCACAGGCATCCAAACAGCTTGGGCAGGGTTCAGATGACAGGTGGCGACAGGAGCTCTCTGAGGTGCAGAGGTTTGACCCTGTCTTCACAGGGGACTGGTACGATTGTGTGTCAGCTACAGCAGCCCAGTCGGTCGGGAAAATGACCATAAACAAACCCAAGCTGATCCCATCATGTGAAGATGTGAGGAAGATCCAACAGCTTCTTGATACAAGGATGGTTTTGGAAGATTATCCTACAGTGGTTAAAGCAACTCTTTGCGCTGTATCACCTTTCAGCCGAAAACGAGGGGGAGAAGTTCAGAGAATGAAGGTATCAGACTTCCAGAATGCTAAGATTGGATCAATCACCAATCAAGATATCTTAAAGGTCTCACAGAGGTTGAGAAGAAAATGGTGAATCATTTTCAGTGAGTGGAAATCAGAGGCAAGTTTAATATGAGTGTTCCCATTTTGCTGACGAAGAAGATGATGACAACTGTGGACAGAATCCTTCAAATGAGGCAATCAGTGCCAGCTCTCGCTGGTTCCTAGTACATCTTTGCCACGCCTTCTGGTCAGAGGCGTTACAGAGGCCATGATGTTCTGAAGGAACATGCGCTACAAGCACAAGTGTCATACCCAGCCATGTTCACATTTACTCAGTTACGGAAGCAGGTTGCAACTTTGGCTCAGTCCATGGCCATCTCGGAGTTAGACCATAATCAGCTGGCAGACTTCCTTGGTCATGATATTCGGATACATCGCCATATCTACCGCCAACCTCAAGACGTCCTTCAAAAGGCAAAAGTGGCAAAGATTCTTCTATCAGTTAACAATGGGATGACAGATTTTGAGAGTTATATTAGAGCTGAACTGGGCGATGATGAAGAGATTGACTTTGACAATGAAGACACATCAGAAACTCACAGAGAGGTCTCGGGGGAAACAGCACCTGTGAATGAAGCAAAAAGCAAGTCAACAACACAGGAATCAATGAGCATAACCGAGAAAAGACGTCCAGAACCTGATGACAATCTAGATAGTTTGATGATGACAGTTCTGCGTCAGCTCCTGTTCGAAAAAAAGCTAGATTTACCAGTAAACCATGGGGGAAAACTGAAGAGAAAGCTGTTGAAACTCGTTTCAAGACACACCTCGTCGTGAACAAACTTCATGGTGTGTAGGTGTGTGTGTGTGTGTGTGTGTGTGTGTGTGTGTGTGTGTGTGTGTGTGTGTGTGTGTGTGTGTGTGTGTGTGTGTGTGTGTGTGTGTGTGTGTGGAGGTGGGGTCCGGTGCGGGGAGTGTGTGTGGGAGGGGTGGGGTGAATAATATAGATTTTTTTGTCAGTATATATCAGCCAAGCAAATAAATATGCATTTTTTTCGCTATGAAGTGTCGTTTTTGTCATCCGTCGTTGCATAAAAACTCGTGTATCACAATTTAAAGGGGTATCCAGCACGCGTACCTCACGACAAGGTCCGTGAGGTTGTCCAGGTATTGTCTTTTGGGCTGCCCTGAGATACACATGGGTCAGAAACCTAAATTTTCATCAATGTCAGTGTCGTGGTACCTTTTTCAGTTGTTCAGACCACCGAAAGTCAGTTTGACTGCAGTGCTTGTGTATATAAACTTGGCAAAACAGAAAAAAATAAGGGTGGGTAAAATTTAAAAAAAAAAACGAAGAAAATAGTTTCAAGCGTATGAGCATCAAAAGCAACATTGTTGAGAATCTGATATATTACTTAATGAGCATGCTAAATTTGGAGGCAATCTGACCAAATCTACTGTGTTTTTAATGACATCAGATATGCATGATCCAAAACATACACAGCATGTTTAACTCCACAACAACGAGTTACACTTACTGGGCCGTAACATACAGATGCAGCAACATTCAATGTGTCACTTTGGTTTGAGTTAACCCATTGAGCCCCGAGTCCCTACACTATGAGATGGATTGACCATGATAATTTTAGAGTAGTGTCAGATTAGTTTGGCGCACTATCCTTGAATTATCACAGGTCATTAGGCAACATCTCCAAAATTTGAGAAATGGGACCTTGGGGCTAAAAGGGTTAACTAGAGTGTAAGGATTACACTGATGGGAATTTGAATTGTGTTCAGGTGGGAAAGTTTCTAACACAGGTCATGGTATACATTCGAATAGGCAGGCCAGGCAGTGAAAGGACCGGTGTCTTTATAAAAATAATATCTTCTGCCTTCTTCGAAATTGTGCGCAGGGGCAGTATGTTGGAATTTGCTTGAAATTTCTTGATAGATTATAAGAGACGTGTCGAGAGAACTATTTTTGAGTTGTCGTGCGGATGGTGATTTGACAATCGGTGTGTACAGTAGCAATAATCACTTAATATGGCCGCATACATAATTATAGTTGGATCATACTACCTGGCCGGACAGTAACAAATGTCACATTAGAAAGCGCGAAGTAATTTTATGTAAAGCTACGTTTCCATAGGCACGAATCCCATACGAATACGATCCGAAACCGATGCGATGATGCAATCTTCCTTAAAAACAACTGCGTCATTTTTGTTGGAATCCCGATGGGAATTCGTTTATCGCATCGGACATATGGAATCACAAACATGAAAAGGACGTGCAAGATTTTTTTCTGTGTCGGATTCGCTTCGGATTCGGATTCGAATCAGTTTGGTATCAGATTCGTTTTTGAGCTGTGTATGGTTTTTAGGGTTATTCAACACAACCTTTGTAATAAATATTACATATTTTTCAATTGAGAACATCAGATTTGACAGATCACATGCGACCAGTTGTACGCTGTTGAACGCGTGCAAAGTGAAGGTATGTGGACAAAGCGCAGAAGAGATCAAAGGAAGTATGACCACTGTGCGCACGATACTTTAGCACACACAACCGCTGACGATGATGTACGTTGTTGTAGTTTGCGAGAGATATTCATGGGGAGACAACTGCTCCAGCACCTGTGGGAATTGCGGCGGTGACGGTCCTTGTGACGTCCTGACAGGAGAGTGTAACAGTAACAGTCGGGAATTCCCCAGTGCGCAAAGACCATCGGGCCGACTTCGGCCGCCGTTGGCCCGCGCACTGTTGTCACTGTTGTCACTGTTGTGCGTGGGCCAATGGCTGCCGACGTCGGCCCGATGTCCTTTAGCGCATTGGGGCTTGTGTCAACGGCTGGGTCGGTGAAGGCTGTCTTCAGAAATGTAGGCATGGTCTACAATCACACACTGACTATGTCACAGTCTGTCCACGATTGTGTGTGTGTGTGTGTGTGTGTGTGTGTGTGTGTGTGTGTGTGTGTGTGTGTTTGATTGCAGTAATACGCTTTAACCAATAAATAAACGGTGTGTGTGTGTGTGTGTGTGTGTGTGTGTGTGTGTGTGTGTGTGTGTGTGTGTGTGTGTGTGTGTGTGTGTGTTTGATTGCAGCAATACGCTTTACCAATAAATAAACGAGCTTTATATTGTGACACATTTTCCCCACGTGTGTATGTGTGTGTGTGTGTGTGTGTGTGTGTGTGTGTGTGTGTGTGTGTGTGTGTGTGTGTGTGTGTGTGTGTGTGTGTCTGTGTGTGTTCGTGTGTGTGTGTGTGTGTCGTGCGCGCGCTTGCGTGTGTATATTCAGTTACCACGAGTTTGATGTCAGCCGTACAAGCTTAACCCGAAGTCAGCACGGCAAATGTATAGTGTTACTCTCTCCAGATAAGGGTGGATTGTTCACCTGTTTCTACCGTTGTTATTCTCTTGAATTGGTTGCTGGTGCGCGCGTGCCTGTGAGTATGTTTGTTTGTGTGCATGTGTGTTTATGCGTGGGTCTACGTGCGTGTGTGTGTTTACGTATGTATCTACGTTAACATTGTGCGTGCCTTCACGTATGCGCACATGTGTGTATGCATGTGTGTGCACGTTTCTGCTAGTGCGCGCATGTGTGTATGCATGTATATGCGTGTTTCTGCTAGTGAGCGCATGTGCGTCTGTTTGAGTATGTATACAGTAACGTCAGACACGAGTGGAAACAACGACAAATAGGCAATAGATTTCCCTGTCCCCCCCCCCCCCCCAACCCGCCCGTCAGGCCCGTCCATTATCACTTCGGTGCCGTGGACGTTAAACACTGAACTAACCAAACAGCGAGAGTCTAGTGTCGGCGCCTCGCTGGGCGCGAGTTGTCTTCTGGGTCTGTCCGCTGTCATGGTAACATCGGTAATAATACGTTAGCATCCATTGCTCCCAAGGTCACCCGTCGTTCACAAAATTTGATTGTAGAAAATATCGGCCAAATATGGAACTGCAGGTGAACAAAAGTGGTTAATGCGATAGGTTGGTAATCTTCGTGAAGAATGTGCCAGTCTTTAGTGTCATGTGTTCGACACCTAAACCATTTATTGTCAGAATAACTTGACGCCAGTAGGCGCCACGATATTCCGACACAACCCTTAAAATATCATGGTCGATCTGTCTTCAGAACTGTGAGGTAGACCTCAGAGAACCAAATTTGATAATTTTGTCCTTGAAGCTATGTTCCATATAGTTTGGCTGTACAGGCGATGTATATGGATAGAATACAAATTCAAGAAGCAACTGAGTTTGTAGAATGTGCAGAATTCTAATTTATTTAACTTGGTACCTGTCGAGGTCGACTTATGCTGGATGCTAAAGCACACATTCTCTTCAGAGAGCTGATATTTAGAAAGTGACTAATCCAAACGAGTATAGCTCGAACGAAATTGTCTCATGACTCTATCATTCTCCAGCATTCAACAGCTTTATGACGTGGACGTCGAAAATATTATCATCTTAGATATAGCAGCATAAACACATAATCAGGGGCGAACAGGGAGGTGTGTGTGTGGGTGGGGGGGGGGAGGGGGGGGGGCGGGAGGTCTTTTTGGGGCAGTTCGGACCCATCGCCCCCCGACTCCCCAACCCCCTCCCCCTACCCCACCCTTATTCCGCTTTGCAATATTTTGGCGGTGTAAAGGTGCAAAAGGCTTACACACGCTTGCCCTCCCCCTCCCCCCCCCCCCTCACCTCTGCCCCAATGTTTGATTTTGAGTGACTGTAGTCGACTTTCTTTTATCTTTTATTTGTTAAATCTTTGGCACTTTTTGTCGCGATGATTCTGCTACTGACAGCTAAAGGGATAAAACCTACTCGCTATGTGCAAAAATTCCGATTGATGACAGTTCAAGGGTGATGCCAGAATAGCTTGGCGCCCATAGGCGCCAAGCTATTCTGGCATCACCCTTGATGTACATTTTCAGAGAAGTAGCTCGATGAGACGCGCAGAGTGACATATTTGTATAATTGATGTTTTTGCTAAAAATTACACATTACTGTGTTAACTCATTCTACCCCAGACAAACCACAGCAGGGTAAGGATCCACCATGATAGTTCAAGGGTGATGCCAGAATAGCTTGGCGCCTATGGGCGCCTAGCTATTCTGGCATCCCCCTTGAACTATCATGGTCGATCTGTGTCACTTTCGGCCCCCGCTCCTTCTCAGTTTATGGTCCATCAACCTGGAACACTCTGCCACTCTCACTCCGTCAGAAAGACTCTCTCTCCTCCTTTCAGTCCGCCCTCAAAACTCACCTCTTTCAACAGTTCTAGCACTATATCGCCACACTCCCCACAAAAGCTGACTGTCGCAATGTATTTCACCATTTGTTGTTCGTGAGTCGTTGTCTAAAGCGTGCGCATGCGTGCGCGAGTTGTGAGTGCGCGCTTAGAGTTATAATTATTATAAGATAAGCGCATTATAAATACCGTAATTATTAATTATTATTATTATTCTTGCACTGCAATGCAGTCTTGAGAGGACAGGGGCAAAATTTAAAGATTTTGGTGTTGGGGTAGAATGAGTTAAAGTAGGTTACAGGAAATTAATTAATGAAAACAAATCAGTAAATTGACGTAATCACTCGTAGATTCGCGACATCCTTTAAAATTCATGAAATTACTGGTCTGTAGGGCTGACACGTAATTTGAAAAGAAAACAATATTTGAGTATTTGCCGTATTTATCTAACATAACATTGATACAAGTCATGTCATAGACCCATTGTGCAGTCTGCTTTACACTTTACAACAAACGATGACTGAAATAAAGGACCCGAATCCATAGTATCAAAGCTCTTCTTTCATTTGTTTGTACTTGCTTCATTTTGCTGGCAAAAATATTACATATCACCTTGCTTTAAGCCCCGAGAAAATGTTAGAAAACTGAAACACAACAAGTGTTTTCATGAAAACAACCTTTGCGCTTCAATTGTCTGTTGTTGTTGTTTTTTTTTGTTGTTGTTGTTTTTTGTGGGGAGGGGTAGGGGTTGGGGGCTGGTGGTGCGGCAGGAGGGGGTGGGGTGAGTGGAGGGGGCAGGGAAGGGGCTACCATCGATACATTTAGTTAACCCTCGCCCTCCTGAGGCTGACTATTTGATAGCTGCTGACCGCAACGAGTTTCTGAAATCGGTGTTAATTCACTGCCAGAAAGCCCGAACTGTCTGAGAAACAGACTGAAGGTGGTGTCAGCAAGAGGCCACAATTACCTCTACACACACACGCACGCAATTGCCTCTACACACACACTCGAAATTGCATCTGTACACACACGCAATTGCCTCTACACACACACACACACACACACACACACACACACACACACACACACACACACACACACACACACACACACAATCGCCTCTACACACACACACACACACACACACACACACAATCGCCTCTACACACACACACACACACACACACACACACGCACACACACACACACACACGCAATAGCCTCTACACACACACGCAATTGCGGGGGCTCATGAGGATCTACGCCTCTTGCAGTTAACGTATTGTCGTTTTCTCTGGAGTGAAGAGATTGGTGCGCACACTGGGCTCTTACCACATGGAAAAATGTATCTACGTGGTGGGAGACGGAGTACTTCCTTGTATGTGGCCACGGATTGTTTGCCCAGTCATGCAAGGAAGAGGGAAATGTATCAACAGCTCTAATGTGTGTTTTTGTGCCTGGTTGTGCCTATACAAATATATATATTGTGCGCGTACGTGGTGGTACTCGCGCTTAAGTGCTTGTGTGTGTGTGTGTGTGTGTGTGTGTGTGTGTGTGTGTGTGTGTGTGTGTGTGTGTGTGTGTGTGTGTGTGTGTGTGTCTGTGTCCGAAACATTATCCTTCAAAGAACAGTACTTACACTACGGATTCTACAAACAGCATCGTAATTTAAACCATTCAAAGCGATTTGTAGTCTTAGTTGCAAGAATTGTTTGTTTTTTATCATTCGCGACCATATGTGGCTTTCTCGCAAAAATAAAATGTGTTCACTTATAAATTTTTTAATAGACATCTCTATCCCCCTACCAACCCACCTCCCCCTTCCCCACTCCCACCACCTATCGCCCCAACCTGCACCCCCTTCTCCTCTGATCAAATGTGTTACACAACACAGGATCTTGTTCCATTATGATCATTAATGTCATCTAATTCCAAAAGCTTACGTTATTCCAACCCAACACACACACACACACACACACACACACACACACACACACACACACACACACACACACACACACACACACACACACACACAAACACACACACGCACGGACACAACTGTATTAAGAAATGCGCGCATGCATACATGCGTTTGAAATCTTCTGGGTGGAATTCGACTGCTGTGCTGCCCAAGCATTCATCAGCTGATACAAGCTAGGGTATACTACAGTTGTATGTGGAGTGATTGTGACAAGCTGCACCAGGAAGTAGAAAGACTGTTACGTTGTGAATGGTGTATGATCGGGGGCAGCTCCTATTCTGGGCACTGTAGGTGGGATTTTCTAGGGCTGTGCTTAGTGCTTCAACTAGGGACGCGTTAACATGTGTTGTGCTCAACGCGTACACTATCGCTTGAAGGTCTCTCCAGGCTTATCTCTCTCTCCACTTCCACCCCTACTACTCAGCTCCCACACGCACACTCACACGCTTGCGCTCTGTCTACCGTACACACACACACACACACACACACACACACACACACACACACACACACACACACACACACACTTGCACGCACACAGAGATCATTGTATGAACAATGAAAATTATGGACGTATCGAGAAGTGTTTAACAATTGTTGCGTGAAGCAGGACGCTTTCACTTTAGCTTAGTTATGAAGTCTGAATGTCGTCAATTTACACAGATTTCTCCTCGTCAGCTCCGTTGTATGCAGGACACCTAACTCATTCAGCCGTACTTTCCAAATTTTGGAGGCGTCATCCGAATGTGCACCAGTTGCAGGTGATGGTTCGACCATTATAATTCAAGGCAAGTGCCAAATTAGCTAGGCGCCTGTCGGCGCCAAGCTAATCTGGCACTACCCTTGAATTACCATGGTCGACCTCTCCTGCTGTAGTGCGTCAGGGCTGAATGAGTTAACGGAAAGTCCCCGTTGCGCACACATTTAAACAGGTTCGAGTTCATACTCATAATTATGGATTTAGAAATAGATATGCATTGCTCTTCATGCTTTCAGCGCAGACTTGTCTGAGTCAAGATCTTTTGTGTACCATTGTGTTGAATGATTAAAGGAAGCACAAATTTATTCAATGACGACCAATGTGTGTGTGTGTGTGTGTGTGTTGTGTGAGAGAGAGAGAGAGAGAGAGAGAGAGAGAGAGAGAGAGAGAGAGAGAGAGAGAGAGAGAGAGAGAGAGAGAGAGAGAGAGAGAGAGAGAGAGAGAGAGAGAGAGAGAGAGAGAGAGAGAGAACAATCAACCTTTATTTTCCAACGGTAGAAGTTATTGTTAACAAAGACCAGTTTTCAGACTTGCGGTTGCTACATCTACTACAAAAATGGCATGGACATGTAAACATACACATACCACACACTGACGCATGTATGCACTGATTCGCTGCACGCACGCACGCACATATAAACGCACGCTCAGGCACGCTCAAACACACACACACGCTCAGGTACGCACGCATGCACACCACAACTCGCGCATGCAAGCACGCAAGCACACACACACACACACACACACACACACACACACACACATGCACACCACAATTCAGCATGCACGTACGCACACACACACTCACACACTAACACACACACACACACACACACACACACACACACACACACACACACACACACACACAGAGAGAGAGAGAGAGCGAGAGAGACATACAGAGAGTGAAAGAGAGAGAGAGAGAGAGATGAGTCCATTGCTTAAAAGGTAAATCGTTGTTCGTTTTGTACACACTAGCTAGTGTCTCGATTTCACTGTTACCCGGATTTTGTTTAACATGACATCTGAGAGGTTAAAAGATGTTCCTTACAACTGCCGCTCAATCTCGCGCTGCGGCCAACATCGCTTGTTGTTTACGGCTAAAGGTAAGAGTTCGTATCAAAAGCAAAGGAGTATTTCTGAAACAAAACACTGCGTAACACACTGAAAATACGCTTGAAAATTCCGTCGGGAAGTTTTCATCTAAACACTAAATTATCAGTCTTTTTATAAGGTAGAACGACCATGATAATTCAAGAGTGGTGCCAAAATAGCTTGTCGCCTCTAGGCGTCACGCTATTCTGGCACCACTCTTGAACTATAATTATAGTTATATTTCTGATCTCCTCTTCTATTGTTATTTTACAGAAAACATTTAATGTGTTAACTCGTTTCGCTGCGTGAATTCTATCCAATCTGAGGACAAACCAGGGCCAACCAGAAACAACAACACAAAATAATTGACGAATACATATATTGCTTTCACTGGAGTGACAGTCACTGTTTAGGCTGTTATGCAGACACCGCTCTATTTCCTATAGTTAATAACACTCTGTCAACTTTGTGAATAATAAACTGCAGCAAATCCGTGTACAGAAAAGATCATCGCCGGAACAATACGCAGTTCCGCGCAAACACACACACACACACACACACACACACACACACACACACACACACACACACACACACACACACACACTGACACACAGACACACACACACGCATACACACACATGCGCACACACACACGCACACACATACACACATGACGGCTAACACATTATTTTCAAGTGGAGTGCTTTTGGTGATAGATGACAAAACATGTTTACACTGGTCGCTATCTATATGTTCGTCAGTACTTCAGCGAGGCGATGTCAAAGAAATGTAAAAGTATTTTACTTCCTGGTTACAGAAACGCAACCGCGACACAAACCAGGATTATAAATTTAGTTTCCGGGAGAGAATATGGAGACATGGTGTGTTTTGGTGTGTTTTCTGATGGTTATTGCACATCTGGAGGTGCAAGGACAAACAGCATACAACAAAATAAGTAAGCATAGTCCATTTCTTTTTCTATTTTATTCCCGAAAAGATCTTTTGTCAAGTTGAATTGAACACAGACAATCAATAGCACTTACGTGAATATGTATAACAATGCAAGATGACATGATTGTGTGAATGTCGATGATGATGTTGATAATGTTGACGTTTTTGATGTTGTTGTCGGTGCTACTTTTGCTGCCTGACGATGGTTTGGATTTCAGTATTGTAGCGTTAGATGAGTGCTGCCTTTTCTTTTACTATCTGCACTAGACCTCACCGGACATGCTTGTGGCATGAGCAGCCAGTACTATGCCGAGGTCGCAAAAATCTATTCTGACTGTCATGGCGCCATTAATGGTAATACTAGCCGATACTTCCTGATCACCCCAACACTACAGAACTGTATTCACACCAGTGGTTCAAACGATCCAGCCCCAGTGTGGTGGGTGGACATGGGAATGGTTTACACTGTCTACTACATCAGGATCTACGCTCGTGACGGAGGTAAGTACAGTGACCATAATGACTCAATACCCTGTCAGGGGTGTGTTGTTTGTGGCATTTCAGTGTCAGCATGTTGTTGCATGTCGGTCAGTACATTTTTTTTGCAAGGGGTGTAAGTCTGTTAGCTCATCAGTTCGTCGTGTATTCATCGCTTAACCCATTCAGCCATGACACACTACAGGTGAAGATGGGTCGACCATGATAATTCAAGGGTATTGCCAGATTAGCTTGGCGCCTGTCGGCGCCGAACTAATCTGGCACTGCCCTTGAATTATCATGGTCGATCCATCTCGTGCAACTGGTGCATAGTCATTAGGTGACTCCTCTAAAATTTAGGAAATACGGCCGTCGGGCTAAATGAGTTAAACAGACAACAAGGATTACCGGCCGACCCTAATCAGGTTTGCTACATATGTTTGTGTGCTGTGGTTGCAATTCTTTAGTGGGATACGATTATCCTAGTATCAAGGCTTTGTCACAGAACAGCTTTGAATTTCACATAGTGCACAATTTCCCCCTTAGTTGAAATTTCAATTTCTCTGCATTTAGTCAATGGATGCCTTGTCGTATGCTGCAATGCGTTTGCAAACCGTTATGAGTACTCCATGCAGACAACACCCACGTTTTCAAGAATATGACCACATTCTTTTACATTTTAAAGTAGCTGATATAACTATTCTTACATATTTATTGGTGAATCTGTGCCTACAGGTACCTCGTAAAAGCGGCACATTTGTAAATTAAAATTGAACTATATATTTCACATGTTTTACTGTCTGAAAGAGTTATATTTCTTGTATATATATTTCTGTTTTATGACTTGAAAGCAACACGGCGTCTAAGTGTCAGTTGTAACAATGTACTGAATAAAATAAAGGTGTTAGTGGGAGTCGTATTAGCTCTGATTATGAAATTAATTTTTCTTTTCAGTGGCTTGGGTACTTTTTTAAGTCCCTTTTTCATAGAAGGGACATTTTAGCATGGGTCGCATTGGAAGAGAATTCAATAACATGGCCATGATGGCAGCGGTGGGCACGCCGAACACTAACAACTGAAGCAACAAGATAAAAGTTAGGTCATGTTTAGTTATGCTAACCTTGCTGCTGAACGTACATTTGACGCGCCTTATGTTTTTGGGTGTGTGCTTGCTTGCGTGTGTTTGTGTGTGTGTGTATGTATGTAAACACAAGATTCTCCGAAATTTAATAATAATAATAAATAATAATTCACGGTATTTATAATGCGCTTATCTTATAATAATTATTACTCTAAGCGCGCACTCACAACTCGCGCACGCATGCGCACGCTTTTGAAAATGCCTCACGTACCACAAAAACATTACGACAGTCAGCTTAGGGTGGGAAGTGTGGTGATATAGTGCTAGAACTGTTGAAAGAGGTGAGTTTTGAGGGCGGACTGGAAGAAGGAGAAAGAGAGTGTGTCTGACGGAGAGAGAGTGGGAGGGTGTTCCAGGTGAATGGACCGTAGACGGAGAAGAAGCGGGGGCCAAAAGTGCTGAGTTTGGTGCGGGGGATGTGGAGGCGGAGAGGGTCGGAGGCAGAGCTGAGGGAGCGGGAAGGAATGTAGGGGTGAAGTAAGTTGGAGAGATAGGTAGGAGCGTAGTTGTTAAGGGATTTGTAGCAGAGAGACAGAATTTTGTATTGGATGCGTTGGGGATGGGGAGCCAGTGAAGGAGTTTGAGCAGGGGATTGACGTGGTCGGATTTTTTTTTCTTCTGAGGACGAGGCGGGCAGCATGGTTCTGGACGCGCTGGAAAGTGAAAGTGGTGGAGTGAGGGAGGCCGGAAAGGAGAGAGTTGCAATAATCAATGAGAGATAAGATGAGAGAAACAGCAAGTTTGGTGACAGCTTTGGTGGTGAGGTATTTTTTTTATCTGACTGATGCGACGGAGGTGGAAATAGCATGCTTGGGCCGTGGCGGAGACGAAGCTGGTCATGGAAAGAGAGGAATCGATGATAACGCTGAGGTTCTTGGCCGAGTCAGAGAGGGAGATTGGGGTGCTGTCAAGTTGAAGGTGGAGCGAGGGAGGGAGCTCGGAAAGTTTCTGGCGAGTGCCTACCAGCATGGCTTCTGTTTTGTCGTCGTTTAGTTTAAGCTTGTTTGCTGTCATCCAGTTTTCACGTCTTAGTAGCAGTCAGCCGTGCGAGTCAGTAGTGACAGAGTGTTGTCGAGTTTGTCTTTGTCAAGTAGTTGTGAGTCGTCAGGGTAGAGGTGGTGGTGTATGTGATGAGACTGGATGATGATCGACTGGGGAGAGGTCTAGAGTGTGAAAAGGACCTGGCCCAGGACGGACCCCTGTGGAACTCTGCAGGAGAGCCTGACTTGGTTGGAGGAGATGCCGTCGAGGGTAACGGACAGCTGTCTGTCGGAGAGGTAGGAGAGAAACCAGGAGTGAACAGTCAGTGATGCCGAAGGAGTGGTGAAGGCGGTGGAGGAGGATAGATTAGCCTAAGAAGGGAGATGTTGCCTGAGACGGTGGAGAGGAGCAGGTCGTTTAGGATATGTAGAAGGACTGTTTCAGTGCTGCGATGTTTGCGATAGGCAGACTGGAAGAAGGTTGGTGTCAGCGAGTTGGAGGTTGAGCTGGTTGAGAACAGCCTTCTCAAGAAGCTTGGACAGGAAAGAGAGTTTGTAGAGTGGGCGATAGTTCTTGAGTTCCTTTGGGTCGAGTTTGAGTTTTCTGGGGAGAGGACGGACGATGGCGGACTAGAAGATATCGGGGACGGAGCCATTCTCAAGAGATGTGTTAATGATGTCGGTAATGAAGGGCAGAAGTTTTGGAAGGCGGTCCCGGTAGAGAGAAGCTGGAATGGGGTCTAGTTTGCAGGTTTTTAAAGGCAAGTACTTTATGGTCTTGAGGACCTCATCCTGAGAAATGGGGTGGAAGGACGAAAGGGGAGTGCCTGAAAAAAAAAAAGGGGGGGGGGGGGGGTCGGGAGGGCAAGTCGGAGAAAGCAGAGTATCGAGTGTGTTGCACTGAGTTTGGATTTTTTCGAAAAAAAAAAAAATAGGTGGAAAAAGCGGATGGGAGTTCTTCTTTGCTGTGTGTGTTGGGGAGAGGAGAGTCTTTATAAGTGCCCAGAAGTGTGTTCATGATAGCGTAGAGGGTTTTGGAAGAAGTGGATTCCGGATTTTGTTTCGATGGTGTTTACGTTTGGAGTCGGATATCATTCTGCAGACTTTGGATCTGGTGGTTTGGAAGATCTTTATGTAAACGGTAAAGTCGGATGAGCGCCAGCGGCGTTCCGTTTGTCGGCGCTCACACTTAGCCTCAGCTATGTCGTCAGTGAGCTAGGGGGGAGGTGGCTAAAACAGAATCCGAGCATATTGAAGTTAAATGTTCCACTGAAGACATCGGTTGACCCAGATTAGAGTCAGTAATTTGTATCATATTTACTTTAAATTTCGTATATATCTAGTGTGGAGAATGACATTGAATGAGTTCGTTAGCGAGCGTTGCACCTTTTCAACTTCTTCAGTAAACATTAATTCTCTTTAGACCCTCCCCCCCTCCCTCTCCTCCCTCCCCCCCCCCCACCACCCCCCGAAGAAAAAAGAAAAAAAAAGAAAAGACAAAAAGACAAACACCACTCAGACACTACAGCAATACTCTAGATATGACGAAATTTCTCTCTCTCTCTCTCTCTCTCTCTCTCTCTCTCTCTCTCTCTCTCTCTCTCTCTCTCTCTCTCTCTCTCTCTCTCTCTCTCCCTCCCTATCTCCCTCTCTCTCTCTCTCTCTCTCTCTCTCTCTCTCTCTCTCTCTCTCTCTCTCTCTCCTCTCTCTCTCTCTCTCCCTATCCCCCTCTGTCTGTCTCTCTGTCTCTCTGTCTCTCTGTCTCTCTCTCTCTCTCTCTCTCTCTCTCTTTCTGTCTCTCTCTCTGTCTCTCTCTCTGTCTCAGTCTCTTCAGTCTCTCTGTCTCTCTGTCTCTGTCTCTCTGTCTCTGTCTCTGTCTCTCTCTCTCTCTCTCTCTCTCTCTCTCTCTCTCTCTCTCTCTCTCTCTCTCTCTCTCTCTCTCTCTCTATCTCTCTCTCAAGCTGAACGTGGACACTTGTGAATTTAGTGCCAAGTGCCGTTCAATATGAATATATAAAACTGTCGTTTGAAACAGTGTTCGTGACTGCTCGGGTGGACAGAGTTTCTGCGTCATTTGAATTTTCTTTTCTGTTAGGTTGTGTGCTATTTTTCTCATTTGCATTCTCTACCAGGGAATAATAAGATTATGTGTCATTTTCTTTCCTGACACAAAGACGTCAGTGACTTGACCTTCATTGTTGATGGGAAAAAACAACAACCAAACATTGCAGGCCTAGCATCGTGTGTTTAGAGCGAGTGCTTACGACGTCCAGTGTTGTTCTTCACCAGAAAGAGTAATTACACTGTATACGGAGTCGCTTGAAGGACTTTCTCTAGCGAGCTCTGCAGTCTCATTGACGATGTTTCCGTCAAAAGTGTGGACTATAGTTTTCAATGCTACTGTCTGTCTGTGTTAATATTAATTAGTTGCACGAATCGCAGCCACACAGACTCTCACTGTTACTTGTGACAATTGCTGAAAACTAATTTTCACTCCGGATTTTAATCTTTTGTTGATTCGGGGTGTGAGACATTGAAGAGTACCTGGGATATTTTAGTCCCCACGGACGTGTGTAAGCCTTCTGAAGGCCTATTCCCCTGCGTACAGTGATTACGCCTCTAGTCTTTGTTTATTGTGTTTATTGCACTTAGAATAGTTTAGTTAGTGATTTTATACTTTTTATTTGTATCATTATTATTACTTTCTATTTGGCACGTGTTACGGATACATTCTGTTGATTTTCTTCTTTTTTGTTTTTCTACAAACACATTGACTTTGCGTGAAATGAGTGGCGTAAAACTCAAGACGAAAGATCTCCGCATTGGTCATCTCAATATTTACCATCTTTGAAATAAGTTGCCTGACATATGTGTTTATCTAAATGGAGCAGACCCGTTTCATATTTTTGGACTGTCTGAAACACGTCTCAATTCAAATGTATCAGATATATCCATCCAAGTTCCTGGATTTACTGTCATGAGACGTGATCCTACGGCCCATGGACAGACAGGATTAGCTGCTTATGTTCACTCGTCTATTCAAGATTTTATACGTAGACGACATGATTTAGAAACCAAAGATATTGAGTGTATGTGGCTTGAACTGAAGGCCCCCCAATCTCCATCATTTCTTATTGGCCTTCTGTACCGCAACCCTGCTGCGAACTTTGAGTGGTATGATGATTTCCTTAGTATGTGTGATAAAGCTTGTAATCCCAACTCCAATGTCATCCTCATGGGAGATTTTAACATAGACATGCTAAAGCCTCACCATGCGTGGGACTCTACGTTAACGTTGTTGGGTCTGCAACAGTTAATCACTTCACCCACACGGATCACACAAACAACATCCACACTCATAGATCATATATACACAAACAAGCCAGAGTCTGTTCATAATGTATCTGTCGGTAACCTTAGTATCAGCGACCATTTTCCCATCCGCTGTACGTGGTCTACTAAACTCCCTAAAGCAAAGAAAGAATGCCATACGTATATCACCTATCGCTCCTTTAAAAGTTTTAATGAAAGCGAGTTTCTGTTTGATCTTAACAGCGCACCTTTTGATGAAGTATTTAGTACATCTGACCCTGACAGCGCTCTGTCTGTTTGGTATACCATCTTTCTTAAGGTCTTAAATAAACATGCGCCCCTGCGGAGGAGACGCGTCAAACACGCATCACTCCCGCCGTGGCTTACTCAAGACATCATTCAAGCCATGAGGGTGAGAGATGATCTGAGACAGCAGAAGTGCTTCACTGAATTTAAGCGTGAGCGCAATCGCGTAAAATCTCTTGTGCGACAGGCTAAAAAATCTTTCATTGATCGCTTGATTAAACAAGACAAAGACATGTCCACGCTCTGGCGCGCTATGGCCGTAGTGACTGGAGGCAAGTGTAATAAATCTCCTTTAATCCATTCTGATCTGACTGCAGACATGTTTAACGACCATTTCCTCTCAGTTGCCGAGTCTCTTGTCCCTTCAGAAGCAAGTTCTCAGCCCTACTCTTGCTCAGACAGACTAGTTGACTTTTGTAGAACGCGAACTGCAGGATCTGATCCTTTCGTGATTCCACCACTGGCAGTGCACGAAGTCGGTAGGACAATTAGTTCAATGAAGAATAAGAAATCGTCCGGGCCAGATGAAATCAGCCCCAAAATACTTAAATTAGCTATTCCTTATGTTATTGAAACAATAACCTATATTATTATTTATAATTTGTGCATTCAAACAAATATTTTCCCAAAGGAACTTAAAAAAGCCAAGGTTATACCCCTCCCGAAAACAAGAGATATGACTGATGTTAATAACTATCGCCCCATCTCACTATTGTCCATCCTTAGTAAACCACTTGAACGGCATATCCATAAGCATCTCTTGGAATATTTAGAAAATCATACATTAATCCACCCCCTTCAGTCCGGATTCAGACCAAAGCACAGCTGTCACACGGCACTAGCGCGTCTAACTGATGTGTGGCTACGCTCAATAAATCAGGGCGAATTTACCGGCGCTGTATTTATTGACTTACGAAAAGCCTTTGATCTTGTGGACCATAAACTTCTACTTTCCAAGCTAAATGTGTACTTCGGTAGTTCGTTTGGCAATGAATGCATTTCTTCCTTAATTAACTACAGCCAGAAATCTCTTTACCACCATGGCACAACTCCACTTTTTGCCTCATATCTTAGCGACAGACAGCAGCGCGTCATGGTCAATGGATCATACTCCTCAAGCGGATTAGTAACACGGGGAGTTCCCCAGGGTTCAGTCCTAGGGCCTCTTCTGTTTTCCCTCTTTATAAATGACCTACCGCTACATTTGACTAGCGACAAAATTTCATGTGATTTATTCGCTGATGACGCCACAATTCACACCCCGGACAAGAGTATTGATTCTTTAAATGACCGTTTGCAGCAGGGTTTGAGCGAAATTTCCACTTGGTGCGCAAACAATGAAATGATTTTAAATCCTTGCAAAACGGAATGCATGACGATAGAAACCCGTCAGAAGCACCAGCTCAAGCCACTTACACTCAGCCTGACTATCCATAATGACATCGTTAATCAGGTCACGGAACACCGATTACTTGGTGTAATTGTTGATGACCAGATGAAGTGGCAATCACACATAAATGCTGTATGTAAAACTGTTGCTAGAAATGTTTTTATGCTTTCAAAGTTGAAGTACTTTATCGATGTTGATGCCCGCAAGTTATTTTACAATGCGCATGTCAAATCCCACATCGATTATGCGTCCACGATATGGGATGGCAGCGGTGACATACACTTGAAGAGGCTTAACTCCCTGCATCGGAGAGCAGCGAAACATATCCTGCCTGATTCAGCCCTAACAACTGATGAAAGACTTGAAAAACTGAAAATGCTACCTCTTAGCAAGCATCACCTCTTAAACTAGGTTGTGGTTATGTATAAAATCTGGAATGAGATTCACCCAAAATATCTTTGTAAGCTCTTTACCAAGGCAAGTTCAGGTTATTCTACTTCAAGACGAAACTTTATTACACCTCGCCCCAGGATAGATCTATTTAAAACCAGTGTATCTTTCTCATGCGCATCTTTCTGGAACACACTGCCAACATGTATAACACACGCTAGCTCCCTCTCCTCTTTCAAGGAATGCCTCCTCAAGTACTTGTCTGCTGATACATAATCTACCACAAGTATTCGTATCAAACATGTGCTTATCGTATACTCAGTGCATGCTGCCGTATGGTTTGTGCATACTAATAATAATCGCCTAATTACACAATTCAACTTTCTATTATAATCCAAATAATTTTGCTGTCTGAAGTGAATTTTCACTATGATCCAAATGTTTTGCTTCGTATATAGGTCAAGTTGTGTGGCTTCGCTTCTCCAAAAGTTCAGGCCAAGCGCCGGAAAGTAGGACACGCGTCCCTAGGTGATAGCCATTTCGACATTCTTTGATAAAGTTCCACTGTGCTCGTTTTGTGGACCAATTTTTGACAGTAATTCCCAGTCTGCTATTATCATTTCCCGATTTAAATATACTTTTTCACTTAGCGATTTTTAAAAATTATTATAGTTGTACCATTTTCTTAGACATTAAATTTGTTTGTTTTTCTTTCTTGTTATTTTTAAGTCGTCAAAATAGCTTTGTGTATTATGAACTTTGTCGCAGGTGAACGTGTATAGTTCCTTGACAAGTCATTTTTCATTTGTTTTCTTTTATAGTTGCTGACTTTGATTTTTTTTGTTGTTCACATAACCAAGCAAGAAAACCGTAAACATTCTGCTAAACTTAGACTAAGCGCGTGATAGAAATTGCGATTCTTCGCCGTGTATTGTTTACTTGAGCTTTTTTAAATTATTCTATAGATATTGATATTAGTTGATTTTTTATTTATTTATTTATTTATTTATTTATTTATTTATTTATTTTTTTTTTTGGGGGGGGATTATTTTTTGGGTGACCATATTTGTATTATATCTCTCGCTACATTTGCGTTTTTACCGACATGGAAAATCGTAATCTAAATACTGTTCCGAATTTAACAGACGAACTGAGAATTGGCCATCTTAACATATACCATCTAGTTAACAAGGTGCCCGATTTATCTGTGTTCCCAAACACTCCCTTACATTTTCATTTTTTGGGTGTGTTCGAGTCAAGGCTTAAAAGTTCAAGAATGGATAACTCCATTTCTGTCCGAAATTTCTCAGTACTCCGCATAGATGCCTCAAGCCCTCAACACACTGGACTAGCTGTATATATACATAATTCAATACTTTGTAACGTCAAACGGCGACAAGACTTAGAGTCAGCTCAAGTGGAAAGCGTGTGTGTAGAAGTGAAGACATCTAAATCACCCCCACCCCCCCCACCCCCCCCCCCCGCCCCCCGTCCTCATTGGCTTTATTTATAGAAATCCCGCAGCCAGCTGGGACTGGTATGATGACTTCGTAGCAATGATGGATAGTGTAAATCAAAATAAAGCTGACGTTGTTCTTTTGGGCGATTTTAATATTGATCTTTCTAAATCCAAAGGGTCCAAAGCTGCATGGCGTCAACAACAGCACTATTCCGTTTAGAACAGTTAATTAAAACCCCCACTAGAACACATGTACATCTTCAACCCTGATTGATCATATTTATGTGACAAATGATGATAAAATATCAAATGTACATGTTCCCTCCTTAGCTGTCAGTGACCATAACCCAGTATGTTGTACAGTCTCCATGAAACTAGACAAAGAGAACAAAAAGAGACATAAAACAATTAAATATCGTTCTTTCAAAACATTTAATAGCGGCGACTTTCTGCTTGATCTGAGCAGTACTCCTTTCAGTGACGTGTATAACCACACTTCTCCTGACAGTGCCCTGTCGTACTGGATGGATCTATTCCTTGGGGTCCTAAATAAGCATGCGCCCATTCGAGAAAAACGAGTTAAGCACTCTACCCTGCCACCCTGCTTAACAGTAGATGTCAAACAGGCCATGTCATTTAGAGACAAACTTAAAAAATAGAAACAGTTTGATGAATATAATAAACAACGAAATCGTGTTCAATACTTAGTGAGAGTGTAAAAAAACTGTTCTTCCAGGAAATGATTAGGGACAAAAAAACATACAGCATCGGTGTGGAAAGCCCTGAACGTAATAACAAATAGTAAATCAGCCCCTGAAATACCATCCCATTTGTCAGCTGATATATTAAATAACCACTTCCTATCGACAGCTGAAACACTTGCTCAGTCAGCTGCAAGTAATAACGCAGAGTACCAAGTTCCTTGTGTACTGGAAAAATACTGTGAGGCCAAAAATATACTGCAGACATTCATCATTCCTGATATTACAGTCGCTGAAGTCAGCAAATTTATTTCTAGCATGCCGAACAAAATGTCCACCGGGATGGATGGTACAGACAACAAAACTTTGAAAATGTCACTACCATATATGGGAAAGGCACTCACTTATATCTTTAACCTCTGTATAAAACACAGCACGTTTCAAACTATTTTTTAAAGAGGCCAAGGTAATTCCAATCCCTAAATCAAAAGATCTTGAAGATGTCAATAACTACCGTCCTATCTCACTTTTGTCGGCCCTTTCAAAGCCCCTTGAAAAACACATACAAAAACACCTCCTCGATGATTTAGAAAAGGGCAATTTTATAAATATTCATCAGTCCGCCTTTAGACCGAAACACTCATGTCCGTTAGCACTGACACACATTGTAGACAGCTGGCTGGAATCAATAAATAAAAACCTGAGGTCTGGAGCTGTTTTCTTAGACCTACAAAAAGCATTTGATCTTGTCGACCATGACATTCTCTTAAAGAAGCTAGCAGCATATCATATAAGGGAAACTGCCATAGCACTCTTTAGATCATACCTAAAAGACAGAAAACAAAAGGTATATACCCATAAAAATACTCTAAACAAATACAAGTTAACTACGGTGTCCCCCAGGGGTCGATCTTGGGACCTCTTCTATTTATAATATCTATTAATGATTTGCCTTTGCATATTACTAACACTGATGTCAATTGCAACCTGTTTGCGGACGATACGAGCCTCCATGTTTCGGGTACAAAAACAGCTGACATTAACCTTAGCTTACAAAGTAGTCTCAGCGAGGTTTCCGACTGGTATAGAGAGAATCATATGGTTCTTCGTCCAGGAAAAAACGAAGAGTATTTTAATCACTACACGACAAAAACACCAACGCCGACCACAGCCGTTACATTTACAACTGAACGCTAAACCAATAGAACAAGTCACAGACCGTAACTTCTTGGGAATACACGTTGACGAA
>BTPG01000003.1:250027832-250035332 GCA_036245525.1 Semisulcospira habei | reverse complement strand
GACGGTGCACCTAAAATGTGACCCGCCACCACGAAATGAGTCGTAATGTCCCTGACCCGATTTCCCGCTATTCGTGAAAATTGTCGGGTGGCATAGTCGGGTACATGTGCGGGGTCCCCAGTTTCTAAAAACCATAACTCGGTGACCAATCGTCCGATTCACATGTTATTCGCACCATTTGTTTTTGTACTTTTTGTTTATTCCATTTTTGTAATTAGTTATTTTTTGTACATTAGTTTTTGTTAAGCGCCTAGAGCTCTAATCTGAGGTTAGGCGCTATACAAGTACTCATTATTATTATTATTATTATTATTAAAAAGGGTTTTCTTTCTAGTTTCTGCTGATATCAATATCTCAATATGTCCAAAAAGTGACTTTAGACTCATTTTGAAAATTGTCGGGTGGCGTGGTCGGGTACATGTGTGGGGTCTCCAGTTTCTATAAACCATAACTCAGTGACCAATCGTCTGATTCACATGTTATTGGCACCATTGAAAAGGGTTTTCTTTCTAGTTTCTGCTGATATCAATATCTCAAAATGTCCAAAAAGTGACTTAAGACTCATTTTGTGGTGGCGGGTCACAAATAGGCCTGTACAAATTTTGACTACAGCTGGGTTCGAAGCCACGACCTTTCGGACGCGAGCCGAACGCTCTACCACCGAGTCACCCAGTTCTCCGTGAATGTCAGAAGTAAGAGTTGGGGGCTTATGCCAAAGACCTTTAATATCCACATTGACTCACATTCACTCACTCGTTCATTCCACAAATTACCATAACAGAGCTACACAATGGACAATGACTCGGGACGGATGAAGCCCGTCGCCAAGGCATACTCATTGGTCAGCGCCAGTGGCCTCATCCCGACCCGAACCTTCCTGACAAAAAAAGAATACTAAGACAGCCCTATGTCTCATGAACACACTATTATTTGTTCTTTATTAAGTTCCTACTTGACTAAAGCTAGTACATGAAAAAACTAGTTAACAACAGAAACAACATTATATTCCGTCGATACGGAAATGATCTCCGATCTAGGCAACATAAAACAACGGTCAAAACAGCACCTGGGGGCCCGTCGCTATTAGTACAGCGCCGATATTTAGAGGGCACCGCTCCGACAAAGTCCGTCAACACTGTGACTTTTTAAAACATACAAATATCATTCTGGTATCCGTCATGAGTCGTTATATTAAAATACCCACACACCTCACACAGTCCTGTTCACTTCACTGGCACACTGCTTGTTGGGAAATGTCTGTCAACAGCGAAAGTCGGCGAGCCAGGCAGATGCTACATAAACACGGCCGCCAAGAAGGAAACGCAGTAACTAAGAAAGTAACAAAGCTCGCTGGTAGATGCTCCTCTGTATGCTTTCACGCTTTTCTGTGGAGTCAGACAGAATAAAGAAAAATCTGGTACCAGTCTGCAAACACTGTAGGATGAAACCGGAATAGCACATGATTAGTTATTCCACAGTTTTTCTGCACGCTCTTCTTTGACTATAGAGGCTGGCTCGAAGTAGGCTGAAATTCCGACTGTTACACTAAGAAAAGAAGTAGCCAACGGAGAAAGAAACACGCTTAAAAAAGACGGGTACAACACAATTTATTAATATTTCGGGTAAATACCCTTTGTCAAAATAGACAAACAGAGAGATTAGCCGCTACTTATCTTCATTGGCAGATTCTGCAAATGAAGATAAGTAGCGGCTAATCTCTGTTTGTTTGTCTATTTTGACAAAGGGTATTTACCCGAAACATTAATAAATTGTGTTGTACCCGTCTTTTCTAAGCGTGTTTCTTTCTCCGTTGGGTACTTTTTTTTGCATATTACACGCTTGGCAGTCACCTTTTTGGTCTGGATCGACTGTTACACTGAAGATGAAGACGATCCGTTATTACAAAATAAAGACGGGGTATGGTATTCTATCAAATAGTTAGTGTAAAAGTACATCACTGTATCCTAGAAACTTGATGGCACAACTCTGGCTGGAAAATAATAATTATAGACGTCGTTTGAAAGCACAGTTGACAGATTTTGCCAGAGCGGCCGGCCAGGAGATGGTGCCTGCATGCCATCGAGCTCCCTCTGTTCTGTTGCGGAATATCGGGAATTACAATGCATTTGTTTTAAATGAGAGAGATATAACTACACATGTATTTATTGCCCCACGAAGCATGGCGCAGGACGACGTCAGTTGTTGAGTAGATACTGTATACTTTAGACTATCGTACCAATGGTGTATTGGCTGCCCTGCGCGTTCCTCCTTCAGACGAGGCTGCACCCAGTCAGCAAGAGAAATAGATTACAAAACGTGTTAGGGTTTAGCCAAACAAAGAAGAGTCGTAACCAAATACATAAATTGCTCATAAGAAGAAGTGAATACAACAAAACCCAACCGGAATTTGTTTGCGCTGATGCTAAATAATATCGACTCAGATTTTTTTCAGACTCCCCATCTGGGGCTGTACTTTGTCAAGCTATAAGATTTTTGTGCAAAGGAATAATATCACAAACTGCAGTGGAATGAAAAAAAAAAGTTTGGATCGCCCTTTTGTAAAAAAGAAAATGATAAAAATAAACATGAACCCGTTTTTCAGGGCTATGAAAATGGCCGAATTCCCCCCCCCCCCTCCGCCCCCCCCCAAAAAAAAAAAATAAAATAAAATAAAATAAAAAAATAAAATAAAATAAAATAAATAAATAAAATAAAATAAATAAAAATAATAGCAAAAAAAGCAACAAAAAAAAAGGCACGCTGGCGAAGCAGCATATTAGAGCGGTTAAAACCGGACGGACGGTTGTGTGGGCTGCAAGCAACCCATATTCCTGTTTTCTACGCCAATCGAGGTAGGTTTATCATTGAGAACTGCCACCTCCCGTGTTATTTACACACCGTGAAGTGAGGCTCGCAAAGGTAAGGAGGCTCTGTGTTGCGCGGTGTCAAGGTCCCCTTCTCAGCCACGCTGGCGGGGTTCAAAGAAGTTCATAGCACGATTGGCACCAATTTGGCTACAGGAGCTGCCGGAAAGGTGTTAAGTTGAGCTGTGTGTCTTAGGGTCCGACTTAGGGTCCGACTTAGGGTCCGCCTAAAGGCTCCAATAAGGACCTAGCTTTTGCCTCCCGAGACGCCCACAAAAGAGTTAAGATGTATTCCCATAGCTGAGAATCTGATTCATGGGCAGCAGGGTGTCCGTACACTGGTGGGTCTGCATCCCGCGTGTCTGGTGGCCAGATCTCCTCTGAGTCTGTAGTTTAGCCTGAGTCCATAAGGTGCTCAGTTACCGTGTGTCGCCAAGAGGAGGCACTACATGAGGCTTGTTGAGAGACTACGTACTGGCAGGGAGAGACGGAGACACTCAGCTCTCCTTATTTATATTGCTGCTAGCCAGCGATTGAAGCTGAGAGCGAGAGTCGACAAAAAATTAGTAGCACTGCCGCTACTATACCACACAAGATGCATCGCAACAACCATTTTGACATCCGACACATCGCAACAACCATTTTGAGGAATAGACAGAGCAGATGTCAATGTTTGTCGGCAAAAGACAGATTCTCATGCGCCCTTGCAGCTGCTGGGACACATGGACATGTGTTATTTGCTGACAGAAGGAGTTTGGGACGGGGCTGTGCCATTTTACTATAGTGGATGATAGATGACTTGTACTCGCCTTACTTTGGCTGAACCGCTTCCTGTCTCAACGAATTTTCTGTTCTGTTCTGCACTACCCAACAAAGCGGGGCGGGGGGGGGGGGGGGGGGGGGGGGGGGGGGGGTGGGGAGGGGTGTTAGTCTTTGGGAGAAAAGCAGATGACTGGTAATCTCTCTCTCTCTCTCTCTCTCTCTCTCTCTCTCTCTCTCTCTCTCTCTCTCTCTCTCTCTCTCTCTCTCTCTCTCTCTGACATTAACATTAGCTTACAAAGTAGTCTCAGCGAGGTTTCCGACTGGTGTAGAGAGAATCATATGGTTCTTCATCCAGGAAAAACAAAGAGTATTTTAATCACTACACGACAAAAACACCAACGCCGACCACAACCGTTACATTTACAACTGAACGCTAAAACGATAGAACAAGTCACAGAGCGTAAAGTTTTGGGAATACACGTTGACGAACAATTATGTTGGGAGACGCATATAAATACAGTCTGTAAAACCATTGGTAAAAACACTTTCCTGTTGTCCCAGCTTAGACAAGTAACGGATACACATACTCGTAAACTGTTTTTTCATGCCCATATTATCAAGTCTCACGTTGATTGTCTCCACAGTGTGGGACGGTTGTAGTGATGTTCACATGAACAGGTTAAACTCTATATTTAAAAGAGCTGTCAAAATGATAGATACGCGGCCCATTCCTACTATAGACAAATTTAGACATCTAAACATTCTCGGCCTGCGTCAAGAACTTAACTTCAACAAATGCATCCTCATGCACAAGATATTAAATAACATGACACCGCAGTATCTAGCCACCAAATTTGTGCCACAGCAAGAACGCGAACGGTCCTCAAGGAACAATACTTTACCCCTACCTCTGCCTAGAATTGACCTCTTTAAAACTAGTTTATCCTTTTCTGGACCGTTTGTATGGAACACTATTCCTGCACATTTGAAGACTATAGCCTCACTTGGAATCTTTAAAACGAAACTTTTCGATTACCTGATGAGCCAAACATAACAACACGGGGCATTTAAACAAACCCCGATGGTTAATGCTTTTATGTAATATAATTATGCATTTATCTATATTGTTGGTATATAATAACGGTATAAAAAAGGTATATATATGTGTGTGTGTGTGTGTGTGTGTGTGTGTGTGTGTGTGTGTGTGAGTGTGTGTGTGTGTGTGTGTGTGTGTGTGTGTGTGTGTGTGTGTGTGTGTGTCTGTGTGTGTGTATGGTATAAGATGAATGTTAAGTGTTATTATTATTTTGTGTCATTTTTTTAAATTTTTTTTATTGTTGCATGAAATAATATGTATAAATATAATACTTTATTATTATTATTATTATCTTTTAATCTATTTTATGTTGTACATGTTAGCAACGGCAAGTTTTTAAAATGACGATTTGTTTCTGTCAAAACTTTTTACCGTTGATAAATAAAGTTTCATCATCATCATCATCATCTCTCTCTCTCTCTCTCTCTCTCTCTCTCTCTCTCTCTCTCTCTCTCTCTCTCTCTCTCTCTCTCTCTCTCTCTCTCTCTCTCTCTCTCTCTCTCTCTCTCTCTCTCTCTCTCTCTCTCTCTGTGTGGACAACAAAGGCCGACTTGACCCTATTCATCCATCCCACGTGGGAACCCGGAGGCTTGCCGGAAATATCAAGTACGGTGGTCCAGCTGTCAACCAGGCTGATGCAATTACTCACCAGCACAGAAGCTCTCAGGCGACCACTAAGACGAAACTCTACTCAGAGGCCTTAGCTGCTGGTAGTTTGAATGTACAGAGTGGCACTTCCACTTCTGACACTATTGTATCCGGTTCTGCTGGTCCCACATCACCAGTACAACTACCTCTACGCCAGGAGCCTCAACCACAGGACCATGAACAGCTTCAACAGCAGGAGCAGCTGCAGCTACAACAGGCGCAGCAACAACATTTACAACAGGAGCAGCAACATCTACAACAGATGCCCTTCATGCCGGTTTCTGACTGGCAGCAACTCCAGTACCATCATCTGCTTCAAATACATACCAACTCTTCAACTGCAGCACCCTGGCAACAACCACAGTACCCGGATGGTTGCCATGGTGTGTGGTCGAATCATCGCCCACCAACCAGTGTATCTGCTTATCCGGTTAATAGTCTGCCACCGTACCACCAGTTATGCCAGGTGCCCACAGCGAATGGTGCCAATGGATACGTCAGCTACTTACGCGGTTGGTAATTCAGTGTCGTGTGATCAGTGATCCTTCACCGTTGTGCTTCGCAGATTTCACTGTGGGTGTGTGAGGCAGTTCATTATTACGTCAGTGTTACGTGTGCTTCTTTATATACGGTTCTTCTGCGTTCGCTTGTGATTTATTCCAAAGCAGTGATTGACTGTGTGCCTCAACTTTTGTGATTTTCTCGCCTGGTTTGATTACCAAAGCTCCGCTAAGTTTTCATTGTGACAGTACGGTTTCAAGTGTTCAGCCTACGATACTTCACATCTCAGGCTACACCATTTGTTCATTTATTTAGACAGCTTGCGCAGCATTAATACGTGGATACACTATTAATCAAAAGCGATCTTCATTTGATAACGCTGTGTTGGACACCATTTGTGACGTTTTGATACGAGGTGCTATAACTTCAGCCGCGCTTTACTGCATTGAAACTTTATTCCCTATTCCCTCTGTTTATATATTTTTTGTATTGTGTTGCACTTCATTTGGGAAAGTTAAAATTCAACATGACCCATAATGCTCAGACCGGGAAGCCTTCAAACTGGTCACTTGAACATCTGCCATCTTTTTAACAAGGTGGCCGATTTGAATGTTTTTCTAAACTCGTCTGAACCATTCCACCTGTTTGGTCTTAGTGAGACGCGACTTAACTCCGACATAAGTGATGAAGCCGTTCACATACCTAACTTTAGCATCACTCGACGTGACCCTCGTGTACTTGGTCAGACTGGGCTTGCCGTTTACATCCATAACTCAGTCCAACATTTAGTAAAAAGGCGTTGAGGACATAGAAAACTCCGGAAGTTGAGTGCATTTGGTTGGAATTTAGGGCTCCAAAAACTAAACCCGTCTTCATCGGCTTTTGTTATCGTAACCCATCAGCCAAGTTTGAATGGTACGACGATTTCTTGCATGCAGTAGAAAAAGTTGGCCTACCTAACTGTGATGCGTTGCTACTAGGCGACTTTAACATAGATATGTTAAAGCCCCATACCGCGTGGGATTGCATCACCACACAAACCGGCTTAGAACAATTAGTTTCGGCCCCTACTAGGATCACAAAACAACCGCAACACTCATTGATCACATTTACACCAACCGTCCCCTTAGTGTGTTCAATGTTAGTGTTCCTGACCTCAGCATCAGTGACCACTTTCCTACTGTGTGTTCCTGGTCAACAAAACTCCCAGTGCATCGTAAGAACGGGCACACAACTATAACGTACCGCTCATTTAAACAGTTTAATCAGTCTGCTTTTCTAGCAGACCTTGACCAAACACCATTTAATGTCGTTAATAACGAAACTGACCCTGAAAAGGCTCTGACTATTTGGTATCGACTCTTTACAAGAGTACTTAACAAACACGCCCCTTTACGGCAAAAGCGGGTAAAAAAACCACACGTTACCGCCTTGGCTAACGCAAGGAATAATTGAAGCTATGAAATTGAGAAATGACTTAAGAAGACACAAGCTATTTAACGAATACAAAAAACAACGTAACCGTGTCAAGTCTATGGTACGCAGGGCTCAAAAGTCTCTCTTTGAACGAATGATTAAAGAAGACAGAGATACTGCTGCACTCTGGCGCGCAGTTAATCTCGTCACCCG